>JAVJIF010014726.1:0-105258 GCA_038442645.1 Agave tequilana
GTTGATCATCATCAAAACTAGAGTGGAAGGCCATTGGCCAACAATCTCCCCTTTTTGATGATGACAAAACTCATGGAGTTATATATGCATGGATTAAAGATAAGCTTCAAGGAAGCTCCCCTTAACTCATGCATAACAAATGAATAAATAATATGCAATGAAAGCTTATGATTCTAAACAAGAGACATACATATTTTTCATATATTTATGTTTATTTGCTTATGCATGAACTCAATATATGCAAAAACATAAAGAAGCATATATAAACTCTAGATACCAAGTACAACAATTACAAAGCAAGCTTTGGATATCAATTAAACTTAATAAACAATTAAACTTAATATTCTTGATATTAAAACATAATATATGCATATAAAACATAAATACTTCTCCCCCTTTTGTCAATCATCAACAAAGGGTAAACAATCAAAACCATAGATAAAATGAGGGGTAAAAATCTTTCTCCCCTTTCTGTCAATCAAAATAATACAAACATGATTACAAAAATGTTCTCCCCCTTTTTGTCTAAAACAAAAAAATCAATAAGGGGTGACTACAAACATGATATCAATTAAAAAATATGTCAATGAAGCATCTTGATACCAATAAATAAGGATCATATATGTTATATGCTATATACATTCATGAAGAGGAAGACGCTAAGTTAGCTTCCCTACACATATGCATTACATGAAGAAGGGATGACAAGCCCTAACTCACATAACACATATTATGTAATGCATAAGAGGAGATGTGAAGCTCCCCTACATACGTATATCATATAAAGAAGAGTTGTCAAGCTCCTCAATTTATAATATACTCAACATGAATCTATATGTAAGAGAGATGTTAAGCTCTCCTTGCATATAGGAAATACAATCAAAACTTTGAATATTTTCTTTAAACAACATTTTGAGATACCCATTGTATTAAACATAACAAATTACCAATTGTAAAATAACATAACAAATTTTGAATGTCTAAACACAAATTTTGATACCAATTGTAAGAATATATTTCATTTTGAAAAACATATAAACAAATTTGATGTTGATATCATATGTTCAAAATAACAACTTTTGATCATAAAGAGTGGGAGTACAAATACCAATTGAAATACAAAATCAAATTTTCTCCCCCTTTATGAGATACAAACTAAGGTCATGCATAGTCTTGATAACAATTTAAAAGTAATCAATTTAAACAAAATTGAAACTCAAGCACTAGCATAAACACAAACATATATATGTATGAAAAATAGATACCAATAGAAATTGATATACTTGGAATTTAAAGCATACATACATACAAAACATATATGAGTATACAAGAAGATCAAAATGATACCAATTGAAAGAGTTCAATGATACCAATTGACATAACAATAAGTTCAAGTGTATACATCATATTATCTACCACCCAATCATAATTCAAGTTTTAAAGATTTTCAATTTAGGGCATACATGAACATGATCTCCCATCCTACCGCCTTTGAAGGTAGGGGTTTTCAAAGATAGATTTGAAAATGTAGTTTTGTTTGAAAATCACTACCAAAATGAAGAACACCGCAACTAGTTAAATGAAAAACTTGTAACTAGTACGAAATCCTTCAAGCAAGGAATAAAACAAAATTGAAATTCACATGACAATCATCACTCTAACCAATAAAGCATAACTCATGAGAAACAAAACATGAGTAATAGATATGAGTGTACAAATAATATGTGAAGATCATAATCATGAAAAATATTTCATTAAGCTCAATTATTCCTTAAAACATAATTCCATCAAAACATGAAAAATCATATAAAACTCCTTATTTAATCTTCAAGGCATATGTATGTCTAATACAAGCTAAAATATACATACATATCCAAACACAATTGAGTCCAAATATAGATTTGCATGAAAGGCAAATGACTCAAGGGGTATACATGTATATCTTAAAGTTTGACAATAATACACATATACATGAAGTGAAAACTCATAAAACAAATCCAAAAATGGAATACAAGTTTGAAATGTATGAATCATCAAAACTAGACTATACTAGCACATCTAATGGGTTCAAATAAGCGTTCAAGCTCATACATATATAGATTTATTTGTGGCCCACTATATGTACAAGTATAATTCCTAGTCTTAATGAAAACTAACATCTAAACAAGTAACCTTAACATGAAGCATCAAAACACAATATAAAAATCATCATGATAAAACTAAAACATGATTACTATGTAAATTCACATGTATTAGATTCATGATGTACATTATAGCTTAAACAAAAGTGAGAACACTAAATATGGGTTCATATAAGCATATGTGTCTCAAATACTATACATGTATGTCAAGGATCTAATAAATATGGAATGAACATACTAATCCATAGACAATGAAACATGCTATAAAACATCAAAACATGCTATAAGCAATGAAATGGAAAGCATGTAAACAATAAATGGGAGTAAAGGATTGTTACCAAAAACCGAAGAAGCAACTTTCCTTGTCTCCAAAACATGGTGGTCATCTCCACCAAATCTTCCCTTGAAAGTGATGCATCCAATTTGATTTCCATGAAGTCCGGAACGCATCCACTCCAAGGTGTCATCACTCTCACGTCATGTGAGAGCCCACACCTACATCAAAAATAGGAGGGGTGGTCTTTGGTACCCATCTCTTATTGGGTCCATGGGGGTTAGTACCTTCTCTAACCCAAACAAACTTCTTGGCTAAATTTTCAACATGTAAACGATCATAGCAAAATTTAGCAAGATGGCCTTTTCGGCCACAATGTGTACATGTGTACACATGAGCATACTTGTGTTGATGGTGTCCGTGTGAAGCATGTGTATGCCGTGATGGGTGTGCATGCATAGAGGATGGAACTTGTTTCTTTCGAACCAAGGTTTCCAAGCGTGTGTGGTTCATGGCACATTGGCTCATAGTGGAGCCCAAATAATCTACTCTCTTCTTTAGCATACAAATATCATCATTAATCCTAGAAGAAGAGGTACATGCATTAGGTAGACTAGATGAAGTAGCTACATTAGCATGGCAAACATGTGCATCAATCTTATTTGTAAAAATTCATTTTTCTTTAAACATGCATCCAAATCTTTAGAAATTGAAGCAATCTTATTTTCAAAGAATCATTTTCTTTTAAAACAAAATCAACTTTTGAAGACAAGTTTTCATTTTTCTTCAAAAGAACATGGCAATCATTTTTATTTTTCAAAAAGTTATTTTCTTTAAGTGCAAGATCAAGTTGAGATTTTAATGAATCCCTTTCATTAGAAATCTCTTCTTTCTCTTGCAAAACAACATCAAGTCTAGCAATCAAATTTTTATTTCATTATTAATGCCTAGACTCTTCTTTTCAACAAGTTATATTTTTCTATTAGTTTTTCACAAACAATGGAAAGTTCTTCATTCAAAGCATGGGGATCAACATAATCATTTGAAGAACTAGCACAATCATTACTATCTAGTTGAGATTCCGAATGTACCTCAAGGGAGTCATTCCCTTGGACCATGTAGCATATAGAGTTGGATTCTCCACTAGATTCCTTTCTTGGATCGGCAATTGAAGCTTGGAGGTGGTGGTTGTTGTCAATTTGTTCCACACTACAAAAGCGGAATCAAAGTTAGAAACACATAAAAGATAATCTTTAGATAAAGTGCTTCTAATGGCCTCTAGGGCTTGTGCATTGGCCCCTATATGATTGCAATCACCAAGATAACATCTCTTGGTGGCCGCAAGGAAAACATGCAAACCTAGGGTCTTTAGGTACATGGACATCCTATACTTCCAAACATCAATGTTGGAAGGGTCAAAGCTAGGAGGGGTCATGAAGTCCATGGTAAACTATATATGAATGTGCAAACAAACAAATGCAAATGAGATTAGCAAGCAAATGGATCACTCCTAGGATGTTAAGCCTAAGTATCAGGAGCACTAGCTCTGATACCAATTGAAAAACACCTAGAGGGGGGGGGAGTGAATAGGTGTAAGTGCTAATCTAAGAAACTTAATGCAAACTAAGTGCGCTAAATGCGGAAGCTAATGCAAATTATGCACAAACTAATACAATACAACAAGTGTAGCCGAATTCCCTTGCGAGGCTCTGGACTAAACTCCTCTTGATTCCCCTTGATATGGGTTGAGGCGCTATGTGAAGCTCTTGTTGGATGAGTATAAGTTAGGCGCACACACACAAGCAATCCAAGCAATGTGCACACACAATCAAGCCAAGCAATAAAGGATATAGCAATATAAAATAATGCAAGGCAAACAAGCAATATGATATGGCAATATGAGTTATGCTCAACACAAGCAAATATGATGATATGAAGTATGATGCTTTGCACAATATAAATGAGAGAGAGTTAGAGAGACAATGGATCAAAACGCAAACACCAAGATTTGTTTCGAGGTTCGAGCACCTTGCTCTACATCCCCGCCTACACCACCGTGTAGGATTTCCACTATCTCAACTCCCACCGAGGGAACCTCTACCAAAGAGAATTTCTTACAACTCTAGGAGTACCAAACTCCTCTCTCAAACAACAACCTCCTCACAACCGAGGGGTTAAGCCCGTAGCCAATACAACAACCAATCCACACACCTCTACCGAAGAGGCTCACACCAAACTCCACCTCTACCTAAGAGGGATCCACAACACAATCACCCGATCACCTCTACCGAAGAGGGATTCACAAATATAAGGGTGTTTACAACAATGAGGTATACAACAAACAACCTCAAACGCTTCTCTTTCTTTTTCTCTTATCTTTTTCCACAAAAACAAGATCCTAATAGTTAGGATAGAAGATAGCTCAAGTGTGGAAAACAAGTGTTTTTGGAAACAAGCAATAAAGAAAAATCTTTGGGAAAAATACTTGCAATATGATAGAATTGAAGATCTAAGCAAAAATCCCAAAAACCTATTTTCTTTGATTTTCCAAAACCCTAAAAACAATGTTTGACGCGGAAAGGGGTGGCTGGATGTAAAATTTCCTTGAATCAGATGAAAAATTACAGCCGGCTTAATCTTCCGGTTACAAGGGAGGGGGAATATTGAATCTTGAATTCCCCCTTTGTTTAGTGCTGGGTTCTTCGGGTGGCGGTGGAGAGTGAATCTTATTCTCCATTGACCAGATGACCGTTCTGGACCGTCGAGGGATCTTCTCTTCGGTCGGTAGAGGGAGTAACTCAGCTCCGTCTACCAAAACTCTAGAAGAGGAGGTAGGCGAAGAGCGGCTAGTACTCAGTAAGCTCGCTGAAGGGTTTTCTCTCTCTCTCTCTGTCGATGATCTCTCCTTTTTTTTTTCTCAGAATCTCTCTTTTGCCCGATAATCCTCCCTTTTTCCTTCAATAGTGACGGGACTATTTATAGGGTTTTAGGGGTGATCGTGCCCCTAAAAGTGCTCCACGATGAGGGCCAACTTCCCTGCTACATGGGCGGTGGATGGCGCCATAATCGGGGTGGTTACAACCAAGGTGGGGGCACCTTGTTGCTGAGACGCGGGCGTTGAGCCAACGCGCCTTGATGCTGAGACGCGGGCGTTGAGCCAACGCGCCTTGATGCTGAGACGCGAGCGTTGAGCCAACGCGCCTTGATGCTGAGACGCGGGCGTTGAGCCAACGCGCCTTGATGCTGAGACGCGGGTTATCTCTCGCGTCTTGATTGTCACATTTAGCCTTGCGCCTGGATCTTGGATCCCTGTGTTTTGGTGGCTTGTCTTGGTGATTTTTAGACAGCCTACAGAACCCCTCCAAGTTTTGACATTCCGCAGTAAACTGGGACGGATTTCGAAATACTTTGGACTCTAGCTGAGTTCGCCTTCATGACTAGACTGTTGATGCTCCGGGTTTAATCTTATCTGGAGTTGGTCTTCGTGAGTGTACTGTTGAACTCTTTGAAGCCCCCCAGAGTTGATCATGTTGAGTGTTTAGATGCACAGTCTAAACCTCCCCGATTGCTTTTAGTCTGTCACTGGCGTGCTTTAAGCCAGGAATGGTTGGTCGTCTGCTTGCGTCAGTGTACTGTTGAACTGATTTTGCAGAAGCAGGAAGCCAAACGCAGGTTCTTTTTCAAAAAGCAGAGATGGTACTGCTGTAAAGGCGCGATTTCTGTAACGTGCGTCCTTTGGCAATGGAGACGTGACTGATCTTCAGAAGGCAGACGCGATATTTGGCCAGACTGGAAGGACGCGAATTTCTTAGAGAGACGCGACCTTCCAAATGCATTCATGGAGAGGCTGACGTGGCATGTCCATCGAGGAGGTGCGTTCTTTGGGCGCGAATTCTGTGCCATGTCATGATTACGCCGCCAGCTGGCCTAGGGAACCGGCGAAATTTCGCCTTTTGGCGCGCGGATTTCCTGGTTCATTAAATGAACTGCTCCACGTGTCGACTGCTGACTCGTGGCGGGGTTGCGACGCATGATCTTCTCCGTTCAGAAACGATTTGTTACACGCGTCAAGCGGCGACTCGCTGCAGCGTCTACCGGGCCACACGCCGCGTATCTTCGCGAATCCCTGTGCCTATAAAAGGCAAAAGTTGGAGAGATGCATCTTCTTCTCCGAACGCGCTTACTCAGAGATTTAAGAGAGTTCTTCTTCTCCATTACTGCTCATCTTCTTCATTGACCTCTGATCACCAATGGCACCCAAGCCAAGCCGACCGCGTCGTCCTCTAAGGCGACCATTGCCAAGGCCCAGAGGGGCAGCTCCTCCTCTGCACAGGAGGCAGGTGGATACAAGGAATAGAGCAGGGCATGAGCAGTTAACATAATAATACTCATAAAACCGAAAATCCGAAGTAAAACCAGTACAAGCAAATATGGTAAGGCATATCACAGATTCAAAGCCGTTTAAGTCGCAGGCTTCAGTATGCGTCCCATTCCACATACCTCTACTTACAACTTAAAGAGCCGGTTATTACGACACTTTATTATTACTCGTCTTACCCTAATATCTAGCTATGTGAACTAGCGTCCCAGCACACATAGATCCATATCCGAGTAAAGCAAGGTTGTTATTGGAAACCAGCGGGGGTATCAACGAACTATGTTTACAGTCGGTCTCGTACATACCCGAGACCACGGCCCAGGATTGTTCCGTTGCTTGGTGACGGAACCTGCCGCAAGGCTAACAGGAGGGACTTATGTATGCCCTTATCATGATTCAGGAGGAGGGAGCCAGCACTCCCTCGGTTGCCTGGAGGCCCACAGGTCAGACCGGAAGTTTTAGTTGCACAACATGCCTAATACCACTGTAAACACGAACACATATTGATAGCCGCATGTTTCCCCGACCCGATGCAAGTTGTTCCTTTTATGATTTATTAGGTTAATTATCAATTTACGGGAATAACAGGAACAGGACATGATCAGGAATTCAAGAGTTCAGGTCACTGTATATAATACAGGATAACAGGTCACTGATCATGATACAGGATATCAGGTCACTGTACATAGTACAGGATAACAAGGCAGGGTCCCCGTAAATGTGATAATCACAGGTCAAGTATATCATGCTGAGTGTCAAGGGATAGCATGACAAGATGGTGATATTAGACAGGTAACCAGTCATGTCAGAGATTGATAATAATCCGGTGGCAAGTCATGTCATAACAAGGGTCTTGCCAAGTAGTAGCATGTCAGGTGTTAGATGATAATACATCAGTTGTCAGGTGATTACATGTGTTAAAAGTAATATGAAAACGACAAGTAGTATAGACAGGTGTCAGGCATGAAGTAATGCATGGGTAGAATAGTAGCTGAGCACAAACAAGCGGAGCTGAGCAAGCTGGAAGTACAGACAGCAAACAGTATTTAACACTGGAGCGTCTGGCGAGGTTATCGGGACGACTCGACTGAAGTACGAGCGGTAAATCCGGCAGCAACTCGCCTAGACGAATCTAGTGGTAAAGCGCTGAACGCTGATCATGATAACAGGCGGAGCTGAACAAGCAGGCGGAGCTGAGAAACCTAACGATCCCAATCACGCCTCTTTCGAGACAGTGAGTGACCGGAGGCTGAACTGAGAGACCTGCCAGTCCCAATCACCTCTCTTTCGAGACAGTGAGTGACCGAAGGCTGAAGGGGTCCGGAAGCCAAGTATGGTATAAGGCAGTACAATACATCACAGGCATGGTATGAGTACAAGAAGTAAACTACCCTAGTACAAGCATTCGTCACAGAGCAATACATGTCCAGAGATTGGCACTCGGCCATACACAGATACAGGGACTCAGCCCAATACAAAATACATGGAAACATAGAATAAAATACATGTCGACCCGACGAAGCGGGAAACCCAAATGGAGGCGAGAGCGAGAACACTCGCCTAAATCACCGGAAAGCCGAAAAGTCTGGAATCCATGGAACTCGCGCACGCGCCATAAAATAATATATAATTGTGAGGAGAGAGAAAGTGAAGAGGAGAGAGAAAGAGTTAGAGAGAGAAACCTAGAGAGAGAAAGGGATACAGGGAGACGCGGGCTTCCGAGAGAGAGACGCGGGGGACGCAGACGCGGGAGTCGCGTCGCAGGAATAACAGACGCGGGAAAAGCAGACGCGGGGATCGCGTCGCGGAAAGTACCAGGCGCGGGAATCAGACGCAGGAATAGCAGACGCGGGGTTCGCAGACGCGGGAGTCGCGTCGCGAAGGAGCCACAACGCGGGGTTCGCAGACGCGGGGTTCGCGTCGCAGAGATGCCTCAAACGCGAGATCTGCGTTCAAGTGCGAACGCGAGGGAAACGCGGACGCGGACGTGGGTTCTGCGTCGCGTCAATACAGAAACGCGCGGAGCGCGTTAAGGGATTGCCTAGACGCGGGGTGAGATCCGCGTTAGGAAAGTCTTGGCGAGGAAAATCACTCGCCGACAAGATTCCTTGCTGCGCCCGACGAAGGGAAGTTCGGCCCCAATCCAAAAGGAGGGTACCGGCCCTAAGTCTTGCCAACGGAAAAGAACGCGGCCCCAATCCAAAAGGAGTGGCCGGCTTTTGAGTCTTGCCGACGAAGAAGAGCACGGCCCCAATCCAAAAGGATGGCCGGCTCTGAAAGAGTCATGTCCAAATGGAGAAGACGAACAGGAAGAGGAACCAGGAAGAGAGAGAGAATCATGAAAGAGAGAGAGAGAGAGAAAGTCAACAAGAGAGAGAGAGAGAGAATCATGAAAGAGAGAGAGTGACCCAAGAGAGAGGAGAGAGGGGGCAGGAGAGAGAAAATCCCAGGAGAGAGAGTGAGCAGGTGAGAGAGAGAGTGAGCAGGACAGGGGGGCTTGCCCCCCTCTGGTTTCCCGCACAGCGCCCCCTGCTGGGGGCGCCCGGCCTGGTCGCCGTCCAGGCGGCGGCGCCGGGCGGCGCCGGCCGCCGGAAGAGGAAGGAGGGGCGGCTGCCCCCTCAATCAACACACAGGAGGGGGTGTTGTGCCCCCTCCCCAGCAAGGAAGAGGGGGGCTGTGCCCCCTCCAGCAGAGAACGCACAGGGGGCCCAGGTGGGGCCCCCTGGTCGCCCGCGGCCGCCGGCACATCGCCGGCGGCGCCCCGAGCTGGGGTGGCGCCGGCCACCCCAAGAAAGGAGGAGGGGGCTGTTGCCCCCTCAACAAAGGTGCACAGGGGGCCGGGAGGCCCCCTGGCCGAGTCCAAGGCCGCCGGCATGATGCCGGCGGCGGTCAGTCCCCCGCCGGGGATGCCGGAGGAGGAGGAGTCCGGCGATGGTGGAGGATGGTCGGATCCATGGGAGGAAGGAAAGAAATGGAAAGAAAAGAAAAAGAGAGAAAGGAAAAGAAAATGAGAAAGAAGGAGGAGTTAGCCGGCGTTCGGGGGTCTTCCTCGCCGGCGTCGTGGTAGCCGGAGACGCCGGCGGTGATGGAGGCCGGAGGTGGGGGTTCGGTCCTCTCTTGGAGGAGAAGAAAAAGAAGGAGAAGAGAATGAAGGAAAAGAAAGGAAAAAGAAAAGAAAAGGAAAAAGGAAGGAGAGAGAGAGTGATGGTGATGGGGATGTGATGGGGAGGAATTAAATGAGGGGGTGTCTCCCACGTGGGGGAGATGGCTGCGGGGTTGATGGGAGAAAAGAAAGAAAAGAAAGAAAGAAAAGAAGGATTGAAAATAATAATATTATAATATGGCCGCGAAAATCGACTGTTCCAGAATAATCCCAAAAATACCCGGAGGTAGAAAACGTCATCCTGAGGAATAATATGAAATCGGTTTTCCAAAATAAAATCTCGTTTTTAAATTAAAATCCGGAAGTCAGCCGCCGATACCGGTCCACACCGGGTCGGTCGGATTTTGATAAATTCTGAAAAATCCAGAAAATGTATTAAAGAAGAAAATATGATTTTAAGAAGTAAAGTGAAAGCGGATTTTAGAAATTCAATCCTGATCGTAAACTAAAAATCCTGGAATCAACCAGCGATACTGGCCGATACCGAATCCGTGGAATTTCCATAATTCGTAAAATCCTCAGAAAAAGGTATTTAGATAGGAATGTGATTTTGAGAAATAATGTCTAAAGACACTTTTAGAAATTTCAATTAGTTTGTAAATTAAAAATCTGGGAATCGGTCAGCGGCACTGATCGACACCGGTTTTAAAGATTCCCAACTTATTGAGAAAAATTCCAGAAAATCATAGAAAATCTAGAATATTGAAAAATGATGTTTAAAACTGAAATCGGTCAAATTGGAATACCGGAATGTCCAAATCAAGCAATACTCTAGGATCGGGCCCTCGGTTCAGACTAGGGCTGACTCCGAGTCCACGAATCCAAATCCAAGACAAAACGATCATATAAATACTTCATAATACAAACAAATACAGGAAGTAAATCGAAAAATACGATCGAAAAATCTGAATACGTAACTAAGTACGTATTCCGGGAGCGGGGTGTTACATTCCATCCACCTTACAAAAAATTGCGTCCTCGCAATTTCGATAAGGGGTGAAATGAACACAAAAAGGTAGGAATGAGGATTATGCCAATCAAGATATGAATAACTATGAGTTGTTCCCCCAGATTGACTGAACAACTGACTCAGGACTAAAGCATCTCTGCACTTCTGCCGTATATACATCCTCTGACGGTGCCATAATAATACTGATCTGATGTCTGCTTATAAAAGAACACTGCCAGAACTTCAAAGGACTAACCATTCTGAACAATATAAAGTGAGCTGACTTGGTAAGATAATCAATAATACTTCGATCAGACTGTGAGCTAAAGCTAATGAAATCCATAGTGCTGAAGTCCATATTATAATATAAAACCCTGCATAGTAAGATGTTGTCCTTTTGCAGTAGAATCACTGACGGGCTGCATACTGGGCTTTGTTAACTCTGAAAGACGTAGCCAAGAATAACTGTGAAGAATTTGGAATACTGACTTATGAATGATAAACCGACTGCAGATGAAACAGGAAGAAGATATCTGAGCCCTGCAAGATTTGTAGAATGGATCATTGACAAGGCCATGGCGATAACTCAGATATAGTGATGGAACTCTGTTCAGCAGGTCCATAAAGTACGCTAGAAGAAATCCGAGGAATGGCTAGAGTGCCAAGCACTGAAGGGACTAGCCACGGATGAAACCAAGCCTGGATGAGGTTATCGCGTAACACAGCTCAGGTGTTAAACATTAGGGTGCGGCGAGGCTAACGCTCTGCGAGACTCGCATATAGCGAAGTTCACGCGACGGAGCCAGCGCGTTACACAACGCTAAATGCTAAGCACCAGGGTGCAGCGAACTCACACCTGGTTAGGTTCACGGATGACTAGAACACGACCCTCGCTTAGCGAGGCTAGCGGAACCTTTGGTCCACCAAATCAATAAAAACTGCCAGGAGTTATTGGCTCTGAGAACATGATCAAGAAATCACAAGAATAGAAACGAGTCTCGAATTCTGTCTTCTAAATAGTAACTTGACTGCAGATTAGCTCTGAGAATACCCGAGTTCCATGAACATAGTCCAAGAAATCATGATCGCTATTAGAGAAATAAAAATAGAAAATACCATAACTCTGTCTGCCAGAAGTCCTGATTCTGAATTACTGTTATATACTGACACTCCTCATGAATGATGCAATCTATTTGACTATATAAGTGACGACTACTCTGCTTGATGCACTAGCCTCCCATGATGTATCCATAATTATAAGAATACAACGCAAGACCGAAGATCTGCCCAATATAAGATAGTGTGATATACCAGAGTCAAGGAATGCCAAACATAATGAGAACGAACCATATCTGCCCTGCTGTCACCTCACTAGTCAACACATATCTTAAGTTGGCATAAGGATTATAAAGATTATAAAAAACCAGAATAGCAAAATAGAAGAGATAGGAATCACGAAATAAGGAGAAAAATAGGACGGACCAGGATTGAAGGTGATAGGACAATGAGGAGGATATGATATAGAGAATTTACCAACTCCGGGACATATTAAAATGGGGATAATAATTACGGTCAGTACTTCAAGGATTCCTCCTTCAGATATCGAACACCCTTTCTGTTCTTACTCCATCATCTGGAGCATCCTGACTTTCTCTTCAGTCAGATTATATGCTTACTTCCCTTACCATGTGTCCTAACTCTTGGTCTCTTTTGTGTATGACTCCATGCTTGATGCTGGGGATGAAGCGAGATTATTCTGCCAGTAGGTCCTGGATTCCTTCCCAATGGTAATAATGGATGAGTTGATCTGATTAGTGCGATGTTCTCCGTCTCCTTGAACAGACAGTCACATTTCAACTAATCTCTGAACCCGTGTATGACATAATTCATGACCTCTCCGGTGGTTGTGTTATAAGTGCTCGGCTTCAGACAATACTCCCATGTCATGTGTTGAGGGCAAGGTTGGAGGGATGGTTTAGCTAGTAGGGCATCCAAGGGCCTGTCTGAGCCTTCACTTCCATCAATTAAGAGGGTCTCTTCACCAACTTCATCTGCAACTCATCCTAATCTTTCTTCTCTGGGTCCATTCCACTTCCCGGATGATGACAAAAGAACTTGAGAATATTTCTTGGGCTTCTTGGGAAAGAACATCTTAATCTTCATCTTCATTTCTCACTAAGATATTGCTTGCTCGGTTCTCCTTGTCGGCCACCATGTAAAACACCGACCGACTATACCTTAGGAATTTTGCAGTGTACTTATTTACAATCCAATCCCCCTACCGCAATTTGATAAATCATTCTTCCTATAGAAATCCTTCGAGGACTAGTCCCAAGTGTTGGGCTTTCCCAGTCTCGCTGCTTCCGCCAACTACTACATCCAGGCTACATCTTCTAACTGTATTTTGATCATTTTCACCTAGTTCTCGTCAGGGACCCAAGTTGACTTAGAAGACCCATCAGGTTTACTGACCACTGCTATGCATCCAGGGCTTCTCCATGCTTGAAAAGATTGCCGGCTGTAATTTCCTGAAATCCAACATGTCGCCTGGCTTCTGTTCCCGGAGTGCAACCAATGATCCTTGGTGCGGGACCCTCGTCTGTACTTGATCGTGTCTCATCATATCTTGCAGAAATAGTCGTCTCAAATTTTTTTTCTCCGTTAGGGTTACCCTAGGAAGAACCAGAACCGTTATGATTTCCCCATCTTTTTCATGTCCGAGTTGGTCCAAGAATAACAAGAAACTGAAGTATGAAAGGATAGGATAACTTCAGAATTCAAGGATAAGATAATCAAGAGAGAATGTATAACTTTGTACTTGTAGTTGGATTGTATAACCAAGACTCATGCATTCCAGTTGCAAATTCCTTTACCATTAATTTGCCATCTGGACGTACTGAGGAGGTGAGAGCCTAAGCTCTGATACCAACCTGTAACGCCCCGATCCTGGCGGATACGGAGACATTACTGCAACGTATATACGCAAGTCAGAAGTACCTTCACGTATATACGCTAAGCATCAGTACAGGCAAGAATCAGAGTACGGAAGCAAGTGGTGCATTATACATTCCAACATATGAGTACAATTACAAAGTTATCACCAGAGGTGATCCAATATTACATGAATATTACATCACTGACGTGCGCAATTGCGAGATTACAAGCAGATGTACATGGATGAATAGTACAAAAGGGCACTCACGAGTTTACTAAAGGAAACTCGAGAGGCACACAGGGGGCCTGGAAGGATAAGACTCTGGACGGTCTGCTGGAGATCCACGCTACCGCTGCGCCACTCTGATCAGCAACTGGGAGAATCCACACGCTCCAATCTCCATGACCTGGACATGAGAATCCAGGGGAGTCAGATGAAACTCCCAGGCGAGTGGTGATACAAAAGCCAAGTGGCGAGCAAGGGTAAGCACATGTATAGAGATAAAACCAAATAAAGCCGAGGACGAGCAAATCTGATTGTATGGTTTCAGACAACGACTCCATAAGACTAGTACGTCGAAGGAATAATCCAAACAAGGAACCCTCATCTATATACCCTCATCTTATGTCACCGTAATCCAAGCACATACAATCAGGCTGCATTCAGGCATGATAAGATAATGAACAGGAGGCAGGTGGATACAAGGAATAGAGCAGGGCATGAGCAGTTAACATAATAATACTCATAAAACCGAAAATCCGAAGTAAAACCAGTACAAGCAAATATGGTAAGGCATATCACAGATTCAAAGCCGTTTAAGTCGCAGGCTTCAGTATGCGTCCCATTCCACATACCTCTACTTACAACTTAAAGAGCCGGTTATTACGACACTTTATTATTACTCGTCTTACCCTGATATCTAGCTATGTGAACTAGCGTCCCAGCACACATAGATCCATATCCGAGTAAAGCAAGGTTGTTATTGGAAACCAGCGGGGGTATCAACGAACTATGTTTACAGTGGGTCCCGTACATACCCGGGACCACGGCCCAGGATTGTTCCGTTGCTTGGTGACGGAACCTGCCGCAAGGCTAACAGGAGGGACTTATGTATGCCCTTATCATGATTCAGGAGGAGGGAGTCAGCACTCCCCTCGGTGCCTGGAGGCCCACAGGTCAGACCGAAGTTTTAGTTGCACAACATGCCTAATACCACTGTAAACACGAACACATATTGATAGCCGCATGTTTCCCCCGACCCGATGCAAGTTGTTCCTTTTATGATTTATTAGGTTAATTATCAATTTACGGGAATAACAGGAACAGGACATGATCAGGAATTCAGGAGTTCAGGTCACTGTATATAATACAGGATAACAGGTCACTGATCATGATACAGGATATCAGGTCACTGTACATAGTACAGGATAACAAGGCAGGGTCCCCGTAAATGTGATAATCACAGGTCAAGTATATCATGCTGAGTGTCAAGGGATAGCATGACAAGATGGTGATATTAGACAGGTAACCAGTCATGTCAAGAGATTGATAATAATCGGTGGCAAGTCATGTCATAACAAGGGGTCTTGCCAAGTAGTAGCATGTCAGGTGTTAGATGATAATACATCAGTTGTCAGGTGATTACATGTGTTAAAAGTAATATGAAAACGACAAGTAGTATAGACAGGTGTCAGGCATGAAGTAATGGCATGGGGTAGAATAGTAGCTGAGCACAAACAAGCGGAGCTGAGCAAGCTGGAAGTACAGACAGCAAACAGTATTTAACACTGGAGCGTCTGGCGAGGTTACCGGGACGACTCGACTGAAGTACGAGCGGTAAATCCGGCAGCAACTCGCCTAGACGAATCTAGTGGTAAAGCGCTGAACGCTGATCATGATAACCAGGCGGAGCTGAACAAGCAGGCGGAGCTGAGAAACCTGACGATCCCAATCACGCCTCTTTCGAGACAGTGAGTGACCGGAGGCTGAACTGAGAGACCTGCCAGTCCCAATCACCTCTCTTTCGAGACAGTGAGTGACCGAAGGCTGAAGGGGTCCGGAAGCCAAGTATGGTATAAGGCAGTACAATACATCACAGGCATGGTATGAGTACAAGAAGTAAACTACCCTAGTACAAGCATTCGTCACAGAGCAATACATGTCCAGAGATTGGCACTCGGCCATACACAGATACAGGGACTCAGCCCAATACAAAATACATGGAAACATAGAATAAAATACATGTCGACCCGACGAAGCGGGGAAACCCAAATGGAGGCGAGAGCGAGAACACTCGCCTAAATCACCGGAAAGCCGAAAAGTCTGGAATCCATGGAACTCGCGCACGCGCCATAAATAATATATAATTGTGAGGAGAGAGAAAGTGAAGAGGAGAGAGAAAGAGTTAGAGAGAGAAACCTAGAGAGAGAAAGGGATACAGGGAGACGCGGGCTTCCGAGAGAGAGACGCGGGGGACGCAGACGCGGGAGTCGCGTCGCAGGAATAACAGACGCGGGAAAGAGCAGACGCGGGGATCGCGTCGCGGAAAGTACCAGGCGCGGGAATCAGACGCAGGAATAGCAGACGCGGGTTCGCAGACGCGGGAGTCGCGTCGCGAAGGAGCCACAACGCGGGGTTCGCAGACGCGGGGTTCGCGTCGCAGAGATGCCTCAAACGCGAGATCTGCGTTCAAGTGCGGACGCGAGGGAAACGCGGACGCGGACGTGGGTTCTGCGTCGCGTCAATACAGAAACGCGCGGAGCGCGTTAAGGATTGCCTAGACGCGGGGTGAGATCCGCGTTAGGAAAGTCTTGGCGAGGAAAATCACTCGCCGACAAGATTCCTTGCTGCGCCCGACGAAGGGAAGTTCGGCCCCAATCCAAAAGGAGGGTACCGGCCCTAAGTCTTGCCAACGGAGAAGAACGCGGCCCCAATCCAAAAGGAGTGGCCGGCTCTTGAGTCTTACCGACGAAGAAGAGCACGGCCCCAATCCAAAAGGAGTGGCCGGCTCTGAAAGAGTCATGTCCAAATGGAGAAGACGAACAGGAAGAGGAACCAGGAAGAGAGAGAGAATCATGAAAGAGAGAGAGAGAAAGAAAGAGAGAGAAAGTCAACAAGAGAGAGAGAGAATCATGAAAGAGAGAGAGTGACCCAGGAGAGAGAAGGAGAGAGGGGGCAGGAGAGAGAAAATCCCAGGAGAGAGAGTGAGCAGGTGAGAGAGAGAGAGTGAGCAGGACAGGGGGCTTGCCCCCCTCTGGTTTCCCGCACAGCGCCCCCTGCTGGGGGCGCCCGGCCTGGTCGCCGTCCAGGTGGCGCGCCGGGCGGCGCCGGCCGCCGGCAGAGGAAGGAGGGGGCGGCTGCCCCCTCAATCAACACACAGGAGGGGGTGTTGTGCCCCCTCCTCAGCAAGGAAAGAGGGGGGCTGTGCCCCCCTCCAGCAGAGAACGCACAGGGGGCCCAGGTGGGGCCCCTGGTCGCCCGCGGCCGCCGGCACAGCGCCGGCGGCGCCCCGAGCTGGGGTGGCGCCGGCCACCCAAGAAAGGAGGAGGGGGCTGTTGCCCCCTCAACAAAGGTGCACAGGGGGCCGGGAGGCCCCCTGGCCGAGTCCAAGGCCGCCGGCATGATGCCGGCGGCGGTCAGTCCCCCGCCGGGGATGCCGGAGGAGGAGGAGGAGTCCGGCGATGGTGGAGGATGGTCGGATCCATGGGAGGAAGGAAAGAAATGGAAAGAAAAGAAAAAGAGAGAAAGGAAAAGAAAATGAGAAAGAAGGAGGAGTTTAGCCGGAGTTCGGGGGTCTTCCTCACCGGCGTCGTGGTAGCCGGAGACGCCGGCGGTGATGGAGGCCGGAGGTGGGGGTTCGGTCCTCTCTTGGAGGAGAAGAAAAAGAAGGAGAAGAGAATGAAGGAAAAGAAAGGAAAAAGAAAAGAAAAGGAAAAAGGAAGGAGAGAGAGAGTGATGGTGATGGGGATGTGATGGGGAGGAATTAAATGAGGGGGTGTCTCCCACGTGGGGAGATGGCTGCGGGGTTGATGGGAGAAAAGAAAGAAAAGAAAGAAAGAAAAGAAGGATTGGAAAATAATAATATTATAATATGGCCGCGAAAATCGACTGTTCCAGAATAATCCCCAAAAATACCCGGAGGTAGAAAACGTCATCCTGAGGAATAATATGAATCGGTTTTCCAAAATAAAATCTCGTTTTCAAATTAAAAATCCGGAAGTCAGCCGCCGATACCGGTCCACACCGGTCGGTCGGATTTGATAAATTCTGAAAAATCCCAGAAAATGTATTAAAGAAGAAAATATGATTTTAAGAAGTAAAGTGAAAGCGGATTTTAGAAATTCAATCCTGATCGTAAACTAAAAATCCTGGAATCAACCAGCGATACTGGCCGATACCGAATCGGTGGGAATTTCCATAAATTCGTAAAATCCTCAAAAAAGGTATTTAGATAGGAAATGTGATTTTGAGAAATAATGTCTAAAGACACTTTTAGAAATTCCAATTAGTTTGTAAATTAAAAATCTGGAATCGGTCAGCGGCACTGATCGACACCGGTTTTAAAGATTCCCAACTTAATTGAGGAAAATTTCAGAAAATCATAGAAAATCTAGAATATTGGAAAATGATGTTTAAAACTGAAATCGGTCAAATCGGATACCGGAATGTCCAAATCAAGCAATACTCTAGGATCGGGCCATCGGTTCAGACTAGGACTGACTCCGAGTCTACGACCAAATCCAAGACAAAACGATCATATAAATACTTCATAATACAAAACAAATACAGGAAGTAAATCGAAAAATACGATCGAAAAATCTGAATACGTAACTAAGTACGTATTCCGGGGCGGGGTGTTACACAGACCCTCCACTTATCATTCTTTTTTTCACCAAGATTGGGTTGGTGAACCATTCTGGGAGTGTGCCTCCCTAATGAAGTTTGGCTCGGAGTAGCCGGTTAACTTCCTCATTGAAGCCTGACACTTCTCCGCATTTATCTTTCTTGGTTTCTACTTTACCGGTTTGATCTCTGAGTCAATGAACAGCCGGTGGCAGAACGTAGATAGTTTTTGAGATACACCCATGTTCATATGGATTCACATCTTTTGTTGGCCCAAAGGCCTTCCACCCTAGTTTTGATGATGATTAACTCATGTAGTTATGTTTACTAATAATCTTGTGTTGTTTAAGTTTCAGATCATTAACCAAGATATTAGTTGGTGATTAGCTTCAACAAGGAGTTTAGAAGCTTTTCATGTTGATTCTGATGCCAAAGCTTAAAGATCATTCCTTTGCACTTTGTGGATCAAGGTTTGGGAGTAAGTCATCTTGAAAATGAAGATCATCAAGAAGACTTAGGTATCCTAGTTTAGTTTAGTGTGTTTAGATCCATTGTAAGCTTAGTATAGTTGATATGCTCAAGTGCACAAACACACACGTTTTCATGTTTTGGAATTGGTTTCATGAATGATTGATCAAAACAAGTTTACATGGTTTATATGTATAATAGATGTATTCTAGTTATACATACATGCTTACACTTCCTATACAAACTTATTTTGACTTTCCTATTCATGTATTGAAAAATCAAGTTTGACAAAAATATAAGTTTTGTTTTGATAAAATTTGCAAGACTCAAAATGAATTGATATGATTGATATATGTCTTGAAATTTTTATCACAATTTTGTGTTTTAATATAAATGTTAAAACAAGTTTGTGAATTTTTAGAAGATTTAAAAGATTTTTCAAAATATTTTTAAACTATTTTCTGACCCAATTTTCTGTTCCAGGCTTCAACCAGTCGACTAAGTCAGTTTAGTAGTTGACTTGGGATGAAGTCGGTCGACCGGGCCGTCGACCGACGTGCACAGATCTGTGCACGTTTGGCAGCTCTGGGACGGTCGATCCGGGCGGTCGACCGGGTCTGAGAGCAGTGCTCTCTGTTTGTTTGGGTCGACCGGGCCGGTCGACCGTGTTGCCCAACGGTCACATTTAGACCGTTGGCGGTCGACCGGGCCGGTCGACCGGTAGCCTGTCAGGCTGCCACATCAGCCTAACGGCTAGTTTTCTGTTTGGCCTATATAAACCCCATTCATTTGTGATTTTGGCTAAGTTTTCATGAGCTAAAATTTCTCTCTATTCTTGGTGTTTAAAATAAGTTTTCAAAAGAGTTTAAGTGCCAAAAAGATTCATTCTTTTGTTTTCAAGTGTTTGTTATTTTAAAGAAATTAGGGTTTTGGGAAATAGTTTTTTGATCTAAATTTCCATATCTATTTTGGTGTTTTCCCAGAGAATTTCTTTGTTCAAAACACTTTGTTTTCCACACTTGAGCTATCATACTATCCTAATCTATTAGGATCCTTGTTTTGTGGAAAAGAGAGAAAAGAGATTTTTTGAGGTTGTTGAGCCTCTAAGTTGTAAACCCTCCTTCATTTGTGTATCCCTCTTTGGTAGAGGTTGATCGGAATGGTATTGGTTTGGATCCCTCTTCGGTAGAGGTGATTGTGTTTGTATTGGCTACGGGCCTTATCCTCTTCGGTAGAGGTGGATTGTGGTTGTATTGCCTCGGTGGCATTGAAAGAGGAGTTCGGTACTCCTATAGTGGATTGAAAATCCTACACGGTGGTGTAGGCGGGGATGTAAAGCTAGGGGCTCGAACCTCGTAACATATCTTGGCCTTTGCGTTTGATCCATTGTCTCTCAACTCTCTCTCTCTCATTTATTTGTGCAAAGCATCATACTTCATTCATATCATATATTGCTTGTTGTGCCTTGCATAATTCATATTGATATATCATCTTATATGCTTGGTTGTTTTGTGTGCCTCACTTGTACTTAATCAACAAGAGCTTCACATAGCACCTCAACCCATTCAAGGGGAATCAAGAGGAGTTAGTCCAGAGCCCTTCACGGGGAATTCGACTACACTTATTGTATTGTATTAAGTTTGTGCAAGATTTGCATTAGCTTCCGCATTTAGCGCATTTAGTTCACTAGATTAGCACTTACACCTATTCACCCCCCTATAGGTGTTTTTCACTTTTGTGTTCTCACTATAGTTTAACTATGGTGTATATCCTAGTTTTAAAGCACGTACAGTTAACCTAATGATCATATTTGTTTATATTTTGTGCTTCATATTTTGATTGCTTGTTTATACTTATACAATTAGTGAGCCACACTTGATTATTATGTGTTTGTGCTTTAATGCCCATGTGTACTCATTAGATGTACTTGTATAATTTAGTTTTGATGATTCTTATATCTTTACTTGTTTTTCTTATTTTGTTCATGTTTTTGTATTTAGCTTCATGTATATGTTAATTTGTCAAAAACTATTAAATATACATGTATATCTTAGAGTCACTTGCTTTACATACAATATACTTTTTTATAGACTATTTTCATGTTTTGAATATGTATGTATCCTTTTAGTTTTGACAAAACATACATATACATTGAAGTTTATGTTTCTTGTTTAGTTTTGATAAAAAAAATTTTGTTTATGAAAAAGGATTTTTATTGAGCTTAATTATCTTATCTCCATGATTTTGTTGATTACATGACTCTTATACACTCTATATTTAGTGTTTACTGATGATTTTTATTTCATGAGCATATATGTGCTTTATCACTATTTGAGTGTCGATGATCGTGTGATTTTTATATTTTCATAGATATATATTTGTTTTATTTCTTTCTTGAAGGATTTTAAACTAATTTTGAAAATTACTTTAAATTAGTTCATTATTCTTCAATTGGTAGAGTTTTCAAATATGTTAAAATATTTTCAAATCATATTTTAAAAACTCTACCTTTAAAGGGCGGTTGGTTGGGTGACCATGCCTTATGTGCTTAACTGAATATCTTTTTATCATGTTATCATGTGCATGATAATGGTGGATTGATATGAGTTATACACATGATCTTCATGGTATTTTATTTTTGTATACTCATATGTGTTTTTCTATATATATATGCATCAAATTTCAAGTGATATTTCCATACATACATATATATGATTTCTTGTGCTAAGATTAACAATGTTCATACTTATTTTCAAGCACAAATTGCTTTCATGATAAGCTTGATTTAGTTCTTAAATGACAATTGATTTTTCAGTTGATATCATATACAAGCTTATGTATTATTTCAAAAAGAGAAAAGTTTTTTAAATTTAAAATGATTTCATAATGTTTATGTTTATCTACAAATGGTATATCAACATTTGTTTTGCCACCTACAAGTGGTATATCAAAATTTGTTTTGTTGATTATAAGTAATTTCAAAATTTATTTAAATTGGTATCAAAATTTATTTTAAAAAGGTTTTCAAAATTTATTTGATATGTACTACCTATATGCAAGTGGAGCGTAACATCTCCTCTATGTATAGATTCATATTGAGTGTATTTTACATATTGAGAAGCTTGACCTCTCTTCTTTATGTGATATATGTGTGTAGAAGGAGCTTAACATCTTCATCTATACATCGTATATTATGCTTATGTAGGTTAGAGTCTAGTCATTCCTTCTCCATGTAATGCATGTATGCAGGGGAGTTAACTTAACATCTCTCATCTTCATGAATGTATATCACATATACAACTTTCTTGTTTGTTTTTTCGCCCTTGTTGATGAATTGACAAAAAGGAGGAGAAAATTTGAGTGAATTCATATATACATGCTTAATATTTGTTGTTTATGCATATATATTATGTACATATATTTGTGTTAGTTTATGTGCTTCATTGAATATCTTTATGTTTTATTACTATGCATGAGTTAAGGGGAGCTTCTATGAAGCCTGCGTATATAACTCCATGAGCTTTGTCACCATCAAAAGGGGGAGATTGTTGGTCCAAAGGCCCATCACTCTAGTTTTGATAATGATTAACTCATGTAGTTATAGTACTAATGATTTTGTATTTATAAGTTTCAGATAATTAATCAAGATCTTAGTCGGTGTTTAGCTTCAACGAAAGATTCGCAGTCAAGTTTTGAAACTAGCACGTGTTGATTCAAGAGCTCGCGCATCAAGACCGCATCAAATACTCAAAGAGGAGTAACTCATTGGATCAAGTTTGGACCAAGTCAAGAAGAAGAACATTTTCAAGAGAAGATTTTCAAGACTTGAATCATGTTTGTAAGCGTTAAGATTTTGTGTTTTAGATAAAATGTAAAAGATAGATTAGTTGTGGATTGCTCAAGTTCATATACACTCAAAATATTTCAAAATGTTTCATGTTAAATAGTTTTAGTTTTTGGAAAATATCGTTTTGATTTTGGACTTCAAAGAATATACTTTTTGGTTTCATGAATAGATTTCATCAAAATAAATTTACATGTTTTATATATGTCTTGAATTTCATCCATACACATTGCTGATTCAAATGTTTGGAAAAACTTATTTGATGTTTCTAGTTCATGATTTTTAAGTTTTGCTAATATGAAAATTTATTTTGAGCTTATTGTCAAAAACATAGACATTTCATCTTATATGTGTATTGGATCATATCCATACACACTATACTTCAAAAGTATTTTTAATATCTTATTTTTGTATTTGAACAAGTTTTGAAAAAAATATTTTTCATTTTGAAGCTGGATTTTGAAAAATATGGGTTTTGTTTTAAGACTAAAATTCTTTATCTCAAAAATAGTTCAACATATTTGTAATATATGTTGATTTTTGATCACACATATTTGTAATTCAAATTGTTTTAATGAACTTATTTTGTGGATTTTATGGGATTTAATAAAGTTTTTTGGGTTTTTAGAAGTTAGAATTTCCTACCTTTAAACCCTGACCTGGGATTCTGGCGGCCGACTGACCGGTCGACCGAACCAGAGGTCGGTCGACCGATGTACACAGAATGTGCACAGAGCCCTAGATTGAAGGTCGATCGACCGGTCAGTCGACCGACCAGAGAGCAGTGCTATCTGGTTCTTGCCTCGGTCGATCGATAGGTTTTGACCTGGGTGCAGTCGACCGGAACGCCAACGGTCTTAAAATGACCGTTAGCCGGTCGACTGACAGACAATATGACCCCCAATAGCTAGTTTTCTGCAACCTATAAATTGGGGGTGTTTTGGGTCAGTTTTGGGTAAGATTTTTGGGAAAGTTTTTTAGAGCTATTTTTTCTATCTTCCACAGAAGTTTTTCAACAAGATTTTAGAGCTTTATTTCTATATCAAAAGAGAGTTTATCAATAGTATTTCTCTTGTGTTTTTAAAAGAATTTCTTGAGTTTTTTCTTCACAAATGTATTTAGTTTTCTCACACAAACTTGAGCTTTCATGGCTGTACTTATCCTCTAGGGATCATTTGTTGTGAAAGTGTTTTAGTGATCAAAGTGTTGACATCACCAAGTGTTCATTTTTATATTTGAGGAGGTGAACTTGCAAGTTCGTGTTGTGAAGAGTTCTTGAGGGAGCTCGAGGTAGAGGTGCGGCCTCGGCAAGCTAGTGTGCTTGCGTGTGTTGTTCTTTCGAGAACAAAGGGCCTTGCGGGTACCAAGAGTTCTTGAGGGAGCTCGTTGTAGGTGTTGCGGCACCGAGTGATCTTGCAGGATCGTTACAGTGGAAATCCTTCATAGTGTTAAAGGCTGGGACATAGGCAAGTGTGCTCGAACCTCGAAACAAATCTCTCGTGTTTGTGATTGTTTATTTTTCTTTCTCACTTGTGTATATCTTACATTCTTTAATTGTTCATCTTTATATACTTGATATATCTTGTGCTTATGGGATTGATTGTTTGCTCACACTTATATTTAACCTAGAGAGCCATAGTGGCACCTCAACTATTAATTTAGAGGAATCTTGAGGAGATAGTCCAGAGCCCTTCACCGAGAATTCGGTCGCACTCTTGTGTTATACTTTGTGTGTTTGTATAATAGTTTTTAGATTTCATAATTAGTTTTAATTCCGCATCGTTGTGCATTAGATTAGCTAGTCACCTATTCACCCCCTCTAGGTGATTTACAAATTTTCCTTCTCTCTCGAAATCGCTCTATAAGTTGACGAAGCAAATGAATAGCCTCTGTCGTCGATTGTCACAGTATGAACCCAAACTGATTCTCTGATATTTTAACATTCTGCCTTAACCTGTGTTCAATTACCTTTTCCTAAAGTTTCATTGTTTGACGCATGAGTTTTATTCCACGATAGTTTGAACAACTCTGGATATCACTCTTGTTCTTATAAAGAGGTACTGGGGTACTATTCCTTCACTCATTTGTATCTTTTTAGTTAGTCAGATCTTGTTAAAGAGGCTTGTCAGCCATCTCACACCCATCTCTCCTAAGCATCTCCATTCCTCAATAGGAATTCCATTCTCACCAACAACTTTCCTTGATGTCATCTTCTTCAAGGCTTCTTTAACTTTAGATTCGCTAATTCTGCGCCTATAATTACAGTTCATATCCTGGCACTGAATGGTAAGATCACCCAGATCTTGAGTAGAACTACCATTGAACAATCTGTTAAAATACTTTCTCCATCTTTTTTGATTTCTTCACCTCGAACTAAAACCTTCTGATCCTCATCTTTGACACACCTCACAATACATAATCTCTAGTCTTTCTCTCCCTTATTCGAGCAATTCTATATATATATATCCTTTTCAACCTCTTTGGTGTCCAATTTTCATTCACTTCTTTGTATACTTTAGCTCTTGCATTCTGAACAACTTACTTAGCCTTCTTATTGGCTAGCTTATACCTCTCAAAACTCACTCCATCACATTTTTTTCAAATCTCTATAGGAGTCTCGTTTGATTTTAATGGCAGCTTTTACCTTTTCATTCCACTATGATGTGTCCTTATATGGTGGAGCACCACCCCGTGACTCACCAAGTACATGTTTAGCTACTTTTTGTTCCATTTTGTTTCATATTATATTTAGATCATCTTGGGCTTTTCAATCTGCTTCATGTATCACTCGATTTATAAAGACTCATTGGTTGCCTTCTTTTAGCCCTCACCACTTAATCTTAGGATCTAACTTACGTTTAATCTTTCTAAATCTTCTTCTAATCTGAATATCTAAAACTAAGAGTCTATGTTGGGTTTCTACTCTCTTACCTGGTACTACGTTACAATCGATGTAACTACATCTATCTACTCTCCTAGTTTATAAAAATCTATTTGGCTCGCACTTAATCTACTTCTAAAAGTGGTCAAGTGAGACTCTCTCTTCCTAAATCAAGTATTTGCTAAGATCAAATCATAGGACAAAACAAAATCTAGAATCGAGTTGCCTGGTTCATTTTTTTCCCCAAAATTAAATTCTTCATGTACACTATCAAACTCATAACGACTAGTTCCTGCATGCCCATTGAGGTCACCGCCTATGAAAAGCTTTTCTCTAATGGGTATCCCTTACACTATCTCATCTAAATCCTCTCAAAATTGACGCTTACTAGACTCATCAAGTCCTATTTGCGGTTCATAGACACTAATAACATTAAAAATCTCCCTACCTAAAATAAGTTTAACTCGTAAAATCTTATCACCCTTTCTCCTAACCTCCACTACATCCACAAGAAATTATTTATCTATAATCACACCCATCGCTTTATGATTTCTATCTCTACTAGTGTACCAAAGTTTATAACCCCAAAGCTCTATAATTTTAGCCTTTTCATCTACCCACTTAGTCTTCTGCACACGCAAAATATTAACATTCCTTTTAGCCATAGCATCAACTAACTCTGCTAATCTACCTGTAAGAGAAGCTATGTTCCATGATGCTAACCTAATCCTATATTCATGAGCTAACTTTTTTACTCTCACCCGCTCACAAAAGTGTGGGAACTCTTATTCATTTGACACCACATCCGTACGCCGATGTGGCGCGTCGCTTCTGGAAGATGACCTAGTAACCCTTGCCCACTTTTCACTACACCAGGGCTTCGATGTAGCGCGTCGCTCAGTAGGGAACCCCCCAATGAAATTTAGCTCTTGGTTCATGTTCATAGTATGTGATAATGTTTTATGTTGGCTGTCACAGGCCTACCACAATCCTCCTTTATTCTGGCTTAGGACAGACAGTGAATGGTGCATTAGCGGAGTTATGAAATTTCTATTTTCTCCAAAAATAATATGCAAAAGCAAACAAGTTTGTTAAACTGAGCACCGACAGCCCGTGTCCCAGTGTATTAACAACCAATATGATTGTTTTTTAACATTACCTTCTTGTATTATTTTTCCCTATATAGAGAAATAGTTTTGTCCTACCAGCTCACTATATCAAAGTATTCCCAAATAATTCCCAAAATTTCCTGATCTTATCTAAATTGCTGACTTTTGACTCTCAATGAATTATTTCTGAATCCCAAACTGATGATGGTTGGATCTAGGGAAATGTATCCTTAGTAGTTTGTTAAATCCAACAAGCCTTGAGCAATCAGTTTTAATTCCTTTATCAAAGTCTTGGTTTGGAATTTTTGGATAAGTTCCAATTACTCAATTCGTTTCAGTTATGCATTTTGATTTTGGTGTCTAATGACTGGAGCCTTTTCCTATATGCTATTCCACATTCCTTCTTAATGTGATTTATATATTCCTCATTTTTGCTGCAAAATTTCAAATTGCAGACGTCATGTCCTCCCAAAATTCTCAAGTTTGTCGCTCTTTCAATAACCACACCTGTTGCTTTCCATGCACATAATGCAATGTCAATTGACTCCGTAATCCATCCTCGTTAATCCATATATGAGGATGCATAGGTTTGACTGACCTTGTTAGCAAATACTCCTTTTGCCCACTGTTTTGGATCTGTCAGCTTTTATTTTGTTCTCCTTTTGTTAGTGTGAAGTGTGAACAGCTCCGGATAATTTAGAATTAGAATTACAAAGCACAGAAAGTGTGGAGCCGGCATATCAGTAGTAAGCTTTTCTGCCACCCTCAATAACAAAGCTTATCCAGTCATATGCAAGGAATTCCACTAATTAAGAAGAATCAAAAGTCCACAGACATAGCCGTCCAATACTTTCATAGCTTCTCACTGTCTCTTTGGCTTGCCCTACTCTTGCCAGTGAACCTAATCCCACTGGCAGATGGTTTGAAGTCAACAATTTTGCATAAAGCTGTAGTGTGTTTCATTCTGGTATCTTTCTGAGAATTCATTTGGACCTTTCCTAATTGGGGAAAAAAATAAATAAGGACGGCATGCAAAGTGCAGATAAGGGTAGCAATGCCTCTCGTTGTGTTCTCTAACCTTTGTTCTTTGGGTCCAGCTTATAGGAAGGAGCCATTTCCTGATTAAAAGTGCTCAGTGAACCATCATGTCACGAGACTAATAGAACTCAATGTCGATAAGTCAGCAGGAATAAATTTGATTATCTTACCAATCAAACAATATCCAGTAAAGCAGGAAGGCAGGATAGGCTTCCTGATTCACCGTTTCAAACTGTGAAGTGGGTTTAATCAGTGGCTAATACCATCTGGCCGGTATTTCTATTATGCATTAGATGGAGTGGTTGAAATCGTAAAATATTGATATTGTACAATCACAACTATTCTTTTATTTGAACTTTTTTGTTGAATCCCACGTCAAATTTGATATCTTATTTGTAGATAAGGTCACTCTAAATTTTCTATTGAACTACATGAAGGATGCACTGTTTGGTTGGTGAAGTAATCAGTGCAGAATTAAAGATTAGTATCTTTTTATCTTCTTATCTCATTCCTCGTCCTTTCACTGACATTCATGTCCGATGGTTTTGTTTGATTGCATAGGGGCAATGAAATGGAAAAGAAAACTGGGAAGAAAATTAGCGAAAAAATAGTCATCTTTCCACTCTATCTAGACGTTACTCTAGAGGAAATCTTGAGGATTTCTCCTAGTTACAGGAGATTAAACATCATCACCAATAGATACAGTCTCCTTACCTGCCAACTGGATCAGATTTCATGGAAGTGTCTTTATTTAACAGAGATACATTGTCCTGGAATTCAGCAGTCAAATTATAGTGTTGCTGTCAGACTGACAGATGGTCCTAAGTTTTTTCTCAAATACTCCTACAAATATTTCTTATATAGGAGTTGTGACACAAGCTAACCTCATTTTGATTGGAAAATTTTCTTGGATGAAGATGATAGCTGCACTATCAATCTGGGTTGGATAACTTGAGAGAAAGGGAGGATGGTTCAGGAGCCAATCTTGGAAGCACCCTATGATTCAATCTTTTCTCTCTATCTATCTTGAAACCAACCACAGTTTTGTTGATATTTGATAGAGGTGGATGATTATCTATTTATTATCGGTATATTGTTAATCTAATCACACAGTTACGTAGTATGATCTCACTCTTTATGGTTCCTATGTTGATGCTTTGAGGCAAGGCATCACTGTTGCGGATTTGCTGGCAACATTATGGAGACTTTTATTTCACTATAATTTAAGATTGCAATAACATGTAGCATTGTATTGCCACTCTTCTAGTTTATGCAAGTTTAGTTGTCTTTTGTAAGAACTGCTTTCCAGCACATACATTTGCTACTAGAGTGGACCTGAGAATGGACCCATGCATGTAAAGTACTACTGTGATTGGCACGAGTATTGTGGATCATTTTATCTTTATTAGTTTTGGTTAATTATCATAAGTCAACTTGGACTAACAGCTGACTTAAATATTTTAAGCCAAGAATTTTAGGACACATGCCCATAACCTTATATATATAATTCTTTTAGCATACGACAGTGCTGAATCACGAAGAAAGTGTGCACCAACAGGGAAATAATTGTCATGTAACTTAGTGACCTTTTATGTTATTTATTGGAGAAAATCAGGAGGATCTTGGACGAAATGCTAAGAGATGGATGGATTTTGTTAGTTGATTGAAATGACTGACACCCAAGATTTCAGTTAGATTGTGCCAAATGGGTGGTGTTTCTGGTGTTATAATTTATGTTTATTTAGTGAAAAAAAAATTCTGTAAGCTGATCAATTTCAGTCATTCAAATCCAACCTGCCAGCATATATGTAGTAGTCGCATTAGTAGTCGCATTGCAATTGGATTTTTCTGGCAGCAACAATCGTACATAAAATGTAGAGTGAAGTATGTGATATATGTGATCAAACAACAATAGTAAAAGAAGCAATGTGATTATATGATACTTGAGAATGAGAGGTGAATCTGTGTGATAGTAATTGAAGGTTGGAAGGGGAATCTCTGAATTAGTAGTACTGCACATATTTTAGCCTGCCATTATGTGAGAAGTTTTTTATGGCATTATGTTGTGCTCATGCATGATGTCTCCTGGGAAGTTTCTTTTCTCCAACAACTTAGGATAGTTGCCAATGGTTTATTATACAAAACATTCTTTTTACAACTTAATCAGTTATGGGTCAAAGTGCAAACATAGCATTCTTCAGTTCATTTATTACATTCAAATTGGCTTGTTGGCTTAAGTTGCCAACGCTTCATTATTCAAACACATTGCAGCTGCCTCTTTCTAGTTTGAGCAGAGAAGTTTTTTAATTGTTACTCTTTGCCACCAACACACAGCCAAAAGTGAATGGAGCAAAAGGGGAGTTCACATAAATTTTTAACTGCTTTAGGGTAACAGAAATACATACTCTACCATTTCAGGGCCTCATCATGGTATCTGACAATACTAAGAAACCCAACTGCCAAAAAGAATCTAAAAGGATCCTCGGGTTAATGATGTTGCGGATCCGGCCCCCCTGGGCTTACCCGCTTTGATTCATCTGAACTCTCTTCTGCCCTCTCACCTCGTGCTGCTCCTGAGATCATCCTGAACATCGTACTCTTTGCATCCTTTGGCTTATCAGTCGATCCATTATTAGTGCTCTTTGCATCCTTTGGCCTCTCGATGGATCCATCATGCGGACTCCTTTCATTTAGAACTCGCGATTCTGAGCACCAAATGGCGAAGGACAAGACCAGAATGAAACAAAAACAGAACTTTGGAGTGAGAGTCTCCATCTCTCCTGTGTGTAGTAGGACTAGAACAACAATGTGAGCAAGAGTCTATGGCTTCGGGTCTCCAGTTTATATAATAGCTCTGTCACATTTTAAAACCTCAGTGACAAGTGGAACCAACCTGCACCCTATTTTGTTTTGTGGATAAATTTGTCTTTTTATGCTGGCTGTTTTTCCGCCCACTTGAAACTCAAACGGCTTAGCCTGTAGTTGAAGAAGAGGCAGAAAAGTTTCGCCACTCAGCAAAAGGGTCAGTCCTTTGCCTACCCCATTGTAACTGAATGGCTTGGTAGGCCATCCATATTGAGCATCATTATTGTCCTCTATGAACTATCCTTCTTAAATGAAATTGACCCAAATTTTAAATTCTTCAAAGTTTTGTATTATATGCGTTCATCCTTCATGTACAGTTTTTGAGATTTTTCAGTACAGAGCTTTTGCCTATATATTACTGACTTTGTAGATTGTATTTGAATATGAAATTTTGCGTAAGTTTTTTCCCCCTCTCGCTTATGTTTGCTGATACCGGTCTTTTATCTCTTGATTCAGCATCATCCTCTCCGACCAAAAAGCATTCAGAGTGTGGGCTGTGTCATTTCCTGCCTGGCGAGACACATCCGGTCTCATCTCCATGGTGGAAGGGGGCTAATCAGAGGGAACATCGAAAGCACGGGCTACGCTTGGGTGAATTCCCCATGCAGCACGCAACTCCTCGTGCATTCAGACTCACCGCCCTCATCCAATTTGTTCCTGCTTCCCCTTTTGTTCAAGGCTTTTCCTCTTTGGTGGCCACCGACTTTACTCTCTGATGGTCCCCTTGCCTTGTGTGTTCTCTGCAAATTGGGAAGATGAGGCATCCACTTACTCGCACACTTACTCAACAGATCAATTGACAGACATTCTCTACTGGTGTAAAAAGCAGAGCAACCTTTTTAAAGGCAGTTGATGGCCAAATGCGGCGAAGGCAACGGGCGTGCCCATTCGTCATTTTTTATTGCCTCAGCCTTTTAACTTACTGATTGCAAATAGTCATTATGTATCTCTTCATTCTGGCTCCAGTTGGTTGCAAAAATGTACAGGTTTGGTTTGAATCAGTTGGATTCAATTGCTGAACTGAATGCTAATGTGATATATGTCTAAGAAGTGATCAGTATCTTTGACCTGAATTACAGTTTGAGAGCAATTCCAGTTCAACAAGTTTGTTGCTTTGCAAGGATTATATATATATATATATATATTATATATATAATATATATATATATATATATATATATATATATATATATATATATATAAGAGAAAAATGAATCAGCTAACACAGGAGGCAACTCCGTCCTATATCGCACTCAAAATTTTTCGATTGAATTTCAAGATCCGACCGCACATCATTATCTTTATATTCTAAGATATATACATATAAAAAATTACCTGATTTGAAGTTTGTTTACTTCATTTTCTTTGGTTTCAAACATTAACGGTTTTTAACAGTAGAATAAAATAGAACAATTAGATCAATGTGTAAATGAACTCTAAATCATTTGATTTTTTATATGTGTGCATCTTAAAACATGAAGATGATAATATGCGGTCAGATCGTGAAAAAAATTCAGAAGATATGATTTTTAAGTGCGACATAGGACGGAGTTGTCTCCTGTGTCCGCTGATTCTCATTTTTCTACACAAACACACACACACACATAGCGAGAGAGAGAGAGAGAGAGAGAGAGAGAGAGAGACTTGTGTCAGAGAGAGAGACTTGTGTCATTCCAAAAGGATTCGGGGCCGAATCCTTCCACTTAAATACCAACATCCGATGTTCGAATACAAGATTCACTTCGCTGAAATTGATCTATATTATTTCAAGTATCTATAAATAAAAAATTAAGTGTTTTGAAAACTTTTTGCTCATGCATCAAGTAAGGGAAAACGGGCGGCTTAAATAGTGAGTTGTGTTGGCCCAATGGCCTTCCACTCTAGTTTTGATGATGATCAACACTCATGTAGTTATGTTTACTAATATTCTTGTGTTTCTAAGTTTCAGATCATTAACAGGATATTAGGTTGGTGATTAGCTTCAACAAGATGATTAGAAGCTATTCATGATGATTCGGTGCCAAAGCTTAAAGATCATACCTTTGCACTTGGAGAATCACGGAGTTTGGACCGAGTCTACTTGAAGATGAAGATCGTCAAGAAGATTTAGGTATCTAGTTTAGAGTTTGTGTTTTAGATCCATATTTGTAAAGCTTAGTTTAGTTGATATGCTCAAGTGCACAAAACACACACGTTTCATGATTTGGTTTTTGGTTTTCATGAATAATAGATCAAAACAAGTTTACCTTATAACTATGTATATTAGATATGTTCTAGATATACATACATGCTTTAAACTTGCTAGACAAACTTATTTTGACTATCCTATTCATGTTTTGAAAAATTCTAGTTTGATAAAATACAAGTTTTGTTTTTGATAAAATTGGCAAGACACAAAATGAATTGATATGATTGATATATGTTTTGAAATTTTTATCACAAGTTTGGTTATCAAAGTAAAATGATAAAACAAGTTTTAGAAAAACATATTTTTAGAAAAACAGTTTTTATTGTGATTAAAACTATTTTTAGATTTACTGTGAATTTATGGATTTTTATTGAGTGAAAAGACCTATTTTCAAATCCCGTATCTGTGCAGAACTGAGGACTGGCTGACAGGCCAAGTCGGTCGACCGGACCAGTCGACCGCACCATAGGCCGGTCGACCGGGACGGTCGACCGACGTGCACAAGTCTGTGCACGTTTTGGAGTCTCTGGGACGGTCGACCGGGCCGGTCGACCGTGATGAGAGTTCTGCTCTCAGGATGTTTCGGTCGACCGGGCCGGTCGACCGCTATTGCCCAACGGTCACATTTTTGACCGTTGGCGGTCGACCGGACCGGTCGACCGGCAGTCTGTCAGACTGCCAGCTCAGCCTAACGGCTAGTTTTGTATAGGGGCTATATAAACCCCATCTCTTTGGGGATTTGGCCAAGTTTTCTAAGAGAAAAATTTCAGTTTTCTGAGGTGTTTAAAAGAGTTTTCAAAAGAGTTTTAAGTGCAAAAACTTCTCATCTTTATTTGTTTTGGGTTTTTGGAAAATCAAAGAAAAATAGGTTTTTGGGATTTTTGCTTAGATCTTCAATTCTATCATATTGTAAGTATTTTCCCAAAGATTTTTCTTTGTTGCTTGTTTCAAAAAACCTTGTTTCCACACTTGAGCTATCTTCTATCCTAAACTATTAGGATCTTGTTTTTGTGGAAAAAGATAAGAGAAAAAGAAAGAGAAGTGTTTGAGGTTGTTTGTTGTAAACCTCATAGTTGTAAACACCCTTATATTTGTGAATCCCTCTTCGGTAGAGGTGATCGGGTGATTGTGTTGTGGATCCCTCTTAGGTAGAGGTGATAGTGTTTGGTTGTGAGCCTCTTCGGTAGAGGTGTGTGGATTGGTTGTTGTTTTGGCTACGGGCCTAACTCCTCGGTTGTGAGGAGGTTGTTGTTTGAGAGAGGAGTTTGGTACTCCTAGAGTTGTAAGAAATCCTCTTCGGTAGAGGTTCCCTCGATGGGAGTTGAGATAGTGGAAATCCTACACGGTGGTGTAGGCGGGGATGTAGAGCAAGGTGCTCGAACCTCGAAACAAATCTTGGTGTTTGCGATTGCTCCATTGTCTCTCTAACTCTCTCTCTCATTTACTTTGTGCAAAGCATCATACTTCATCTCATATCATACTTGCTTGTGTTGAGCATATTTCTTATTGCCTTGCATTAATTCATATTGCTATATCCTTGATTGCTTGGCTTGATTGTGTGTGCACATTGCTTGAATTGCTTGTGTGTTTGTGCATCACCTATACTCATCTAACAAGAGCTTCACATAGCGCCTCAACCCATATCTAGGGGAATCAAGAGGAGTTAGTCCAGAGCCTCGCAAGGGGAATTCGGCTACACTTGTTGGATTGTATTAAGTGTGTTGCAAGATTTGCATTAGCTTCCGCATTTAGCGCACTTAGTTTGCATTTAGTTTATTAGATTAGCACTTACACCTATTCACCCCCCTCTAGGTGTTTTTCAATTGGTATCAGAGCTAGTGCTCCTGATATTAGGCTTAACATCCTAGGAGTGAGATCCATTTGCTTGCTAATCTCATTTGCATTTGTTTGTTTGCACATTCATATATAGTTTACCATGGACTTCATGACCCCTCCTAGCTTTGACCCTTCCAACATTGATGTTTGGAAGTATAGGATGTCCATGTACCTAAAGACCCTAGGTTTGCATGTCTTCCTTGCCGCCACCAAGAGATGTTATCTTGGTGATTGCAATCATATAGGGGCCAATGCACAAGCCCTAGAGGCCATTAGAAGCACTTTATCTAAAGATTATCTTTTATGTGTTTCTAACTTTGATTCCGCTTTTGTAGTGTGGAACAAATTGACAACCACCAACACCTCCGAGCTTCAAGTACAAATTCAAGAAGAGGAATCTAGTAGAGAATCCGATCCACAATGCTTCATGGTCCAAGGGAATGACTCCCTTGAGGTACATTCGGAATCCCACCTAGATAGTGATTATGATGCTAGTTCTTCAAGTGATGATATCGTTGATCCCCATGTTTTGAATGAAGAACTATCTATTGTTTGTGAAAAGTTAATTGAAAAATATAAGATTTTGAAAAAGAAAAGTCTAGATATTGAAAAAGAAAATAAAAGTTTGCATGCTAGACTTAATTGTGTTTTGCAAGAAAAGGTGAGGTCTATAATGAAAGGGATTCATTGAGATCTCAATTGGAACTTGCTTTAAAAGAAAATAAATTTTTAAAGTCTAAAAATGATTGTGAAATTCTTTTGAAGAAAAATGAAAATTTATCTTCTAAAGTTGATTTGTTTTAAAAGAGAATGTTGTTTTGAAAAACAAAATCATTTCTATTTCCAATGATTTAAATGTTTGCTTAGAGAAAAATATTGTTTTGCAAAATAAGATTGATTCTCATGTTTGCCATGCTAGGGTGTTTCACCTAAATCACCCATTGCATGTTCCACTTCTTCTATGCTCGAAAATGATATAAATTTGTTAAAGAAGAAAATGGATTGTTTGGGCTCCACTATGAGCCAATGTGCCATGAACCACTCACGGTTGGAAACCTTGGTTCGAAAGAAACAAGTTCCATCTTTATGCATGCACACCCATCACGGCATACACATGCTCCACACGGACACCATCAAACATGTATGCTCATGTGTACACTTGTACACATTGTGGTCGTAAGGGCCATCTTGCTAAATTTTATTTTGATAGATTACATACTACTAATTTAGCAAAGAAATTTGTTTGGGTTAGAGAAGGACTAACCCCCATGGACCCAACAAGATGTGGGTACCAAAGACCACCCCTCCTATTGTTTTTGATGTAGGTGTGGGCTCTCACATGACGTGAGAGTGATGACACCTTGGAGTGGATGCGTTCTGGACTTAAAGGAAATCAAATTGGATGCATCACTTTCAAGGGAAGATTTGGTGGAGATGACCACCATGTTTTGGAGACAAGGAGAGTTGCTTCTTCGTTTTGGTAACAATCCTTTACTCCCATTTATTGTTTACATGCTTTCCATGTTTTAATGTTTATAGCATGTTTTTGATGTCTATGGATTAGTATGTTCATCCCATGTTTATTAGATCCTTGACATACATGTATAGTATTTGAGACACATATGCTTATATGAACCCATATTTAGTGTTCTCACTTTTGTTTAAGCTATAATGTACATCATGAATCTAATACATGTGAATTTACATAGTAATCATGTTTTAGTTTTATCATGATGACTTTTATATTTGTTTTGATGCTTCATGTTTTGAATATATGTTTAGATGTTTGTTTTCATTAAGACTAGTTATATACTTGTACATAGAGTGGGCTACAAATAAATCTATATATGTTGAGCTTGATTGCTTATTTGAACCCATTAGATGTGCTAGTATAGTCTAGTTTTGATGATTCATACATATTAAACTTGTATTCTCATTTTTTGAATTACTTTATGATTGTGTATTTCACTTCATGTATATGTTTGTATTGCCAAACCTTAAGATATACATGTATACCCCTTGAGTCATTTGCCTTTCATGCAAATCTATATTATGGACTCAAATTGTGTTTAGGGATATGTATGTATACTTCTTGTGTTGACAATTCATACATATACCTTGAAATGAAAATTGCCTTGATGAAAATTTAGCTTATCATGATTTTCATGTCTTTCATGTATTTATGTTTAACTTCATGTATATGTCCATCTAGTTCAAACTAATCTTATACATATACATCTTTTGAGCCACGTGCCTTCATGAATACACATTTAGTGGACTCGTTGAGTTTTGGATATATATGTATACTATAGCTTATACTAGACATACATATGCCTTGAAGATTAAATAAGGAGTTTTATATGATTTTTCATGTTTTTGATGGAATTATGTTTTAAGGAATAATTGAGCTTAATGAAATATTTTTCATGATTATGATCTTCACATATTATTTGTACACTCATATCTATTGCTTATGTTTTGTTTCTCATGAGTTATGCTTTATTGGTTAGAGTGATGATTATCATGTGAATTTCATTTTTGTTTTATTCCTTGCTTGAAGGATTTCGTGCTAGTTAACAAGTTTTCCATTTAACTAGTTGCGGTATTCTTCATATGGTAGAGATTTTCAAACAAAACTATATTTTCAAATCTATTTTTGAAACCCCTACCATCCAAGGGCGGTAGGATGGGAGATCATGTTCATGTATGCCCTAAATTGAAAATCTTTAAAACTTGAATTATGATTGGGTGGTAGATAATATGATGTATACACTTGAACTTATTGTTATGTCAACTGGTATCATTGAACTCTTTCAATTGGTATCATTTTGACCTTTTGTATACTCATATGTTTATTATGTATGTATGTATGCTTTAAATTTCAAGTATATCAATTTCTATTGGTATCTATCTTTCATACATATATATGTTTGTATTTATGCTAGTGCTTGAGTTTCAATTTTATTTAAATTGATTACTTTTAAATTGTTATCAAGACTATGCATGTCTTTAGTTTGTATCTCATAAAAGGGGAGAAAATTTGATTTTGTATTTCAATTGGTATTTGTACTCCCACTCTTTATGATCAAAAGTTGTTATTTTGAACATATGATATCAACATCAAATTTATTTATATGTTTTTCAAAATGAAATATATTCTTACAATTGGTATCAAAATTTGTGTTTAGACATTCAAAATTTGTTATGTTGTTTTACAATTGGTAATTTGTTATGTTTAATTACAATTGGTATCTCAAAATGTTGTTTAAAGAAAATATTCAAAGTTTTGATTTGTATTTCCTATATGCAAGGAGAGCTTAACATCTCTCTTACATATAGATTCATATTGAGTATATTATAAATTGAGGAGCTTGACAACTCTTCTTTATATGATATACGTGTGTAGGGGGAGCTTCACATCTCCTCTTATGCATTACATAATATGTGTTATGTGAGTTAGGGCTTGTCATCCCTTCTTCATGTAATGCATATGTGTAGGGAAGCTAACTTAGCGTCTTCCTCTTCATGAATGTATATAGCATATAACTATATTGATCCTTATTTATTGGTATCAAGATGCTTCATTGACATATTTTTAATTGATATCATGTTTGTAGTCACCCCTTATTGATTTTTTTGTTTTAGACAAAAAGGGGGAGAACATTGTTTGTATTATTTTGATTGACAGAAAGGGGAGAAAGATTTTTACCCCTCATTTTATCTATGGTTTTGATTGTTTACCCCTTTGTTGATGATTGACAAAAAGGGGGAGAAGTATTTATGTTTTATATGCATATATTATGTTTTAATATCAAGAATATTAAGTTTAATTGTTTATTAAGTTTAATTGATATCCAAAGCTTGCTTTGTAATTGTTGTAATTGGTATCTAGAGTTTATATATGCTTCTTTATGTTTTTACATATATTGAGTTCATGCATAAGCAAATAAACATAAAATATGAAAAATATGTATGTCTCTTGTTTAGAATCATAAGCTTTCATTGCATATTTATTTATTCATTTGTTATGCATGAGTTAAGGGGGAGCTTCCTTGAAGCTTATCTTTAATCCATGCATTTATAACTCCATGAGTTTTGTCATCATCAAAAAGGGGGAGATTGTTGGCCCAATGGCCTTCCACTCTAGTTTTGATGATGATCAACACTCATGTAGTTATGTTTACTAATATTCTTGTGTTTCTAAGTTTCAGATCATTAACAGGATATTAGGTTGGTGATTAGCTTCAACAAGATGATTAGAAGCTATTCATGATGATTCCGTGCCAAAGCTTAAAGATCATACCTTTGCACTTGGAGAATCACGGAGTTTGGACCGAGTCTACTTGAAGATGAAGATCGTCAAGAAGACTTAGGTATCTAGTTTAGAGTTTGTGTTTTAGATCCATATTTGTAAAGCTTAGTTTAGTTGATATGCTCAAGTGCACAAAACACACACGTTTCATGATTTGGTTTTTGGTTTTCATGAATAATAGATCAAAACAAGTTTACCTTATACCTATGTATATTAGATATGTTCTAGATATACATACATGCTTTAAACTTGCTAGACAAACTTATTTTGACTATCCTATTCATGTTTTGAAAAATTCTAGTTTGATAAAATACAAGTTTTGTTTTTGATAAAATTGGCAAGACACAAAAATGAATTGATATGATTGATATATGTCTTGAAATTTTTATCACAAGTTTGGTTATCAAAGTAAAATGATAAAACAAGTTTTAGAAAAACATAGTTTTAGAAAAACAATTTTTATTGTGATTAAAACTATTTTTTAGATTTACTGTGAATTTATGGGATTTTTATTGAGTGAAAAGACCTATTTTCAAATCCCGTATCTGTGCAGAACTGAGGACTGGCTGACAGGCCAAGTCGGTCGACCGGACCAGTCGACCGCACCATAGGCCGGTCGACCGGGACGGTCGACTTGGAGTCTCTGGGACGGTCGACCGGGCCGGTCGACCGTGATGAGAGTTCTGCTCTCAGGATGTTTCGGTCGACCGGGCCGGTCGACCGCTATTGCCCAACGGTCACATTTTTGACCGTTGGCGGTCGATCGGACCGGTCGACCGGCAGTCTGTCAGACTGCCAGCTCAGCCTAACGGCTAGTTTTGTATAGGGGCTATATAAACCCCATCTCTTTGGGATTTTGGCCAAGTTTCTAAGAGAAAAATTTCCAGTTTTCTGAGGTGTTTAAAAGAGTTTTCAAAAGAGTTTTAAGTGCAAAAACTTCTCATCTTTATTTGTTTTGGGTTTTTGGAAAATCAAAGAAAAATAGGTTTTTGGGATTTTTGCTTAGATCTTCAATTCTATCATATTGCAAGTATTTTCCCAAAGATTTTTCTTTGTTGCTTGTTTCCAAAAACACTTGTTTCCACACTTGAGCTATCTTCTATCCTAAACTATTAGGATCTTGTTTTTGTGGAAAAAGATAAGAGAAAAAGAAAGAGAAGTGTTTGAGATTGTTTGTTGTAAACCTCATAGTTGTAAACACCCTTATATTTGTGAATCCCTCTTCGGTAGAGGTGATCGGGTGATTGTGTTGTGGATCCCTCTTAGGTAGAGGTGATAGTGTTTGGTTGTGAGCCTCTTCGGTAGAGGTGTGTGGATTGGTTGTTGTTTTAGCTACGGGCCTAACTCCTCGGTTGTGAGGAGGTTGTTGTTTGAGAGAGGAGTTTGGTACTCCTAGAGTTGTAAGAAATCCTCTTCGGTAGAGGTTCCCTCGGTGGGAGTTGAGATAGTGAAATCCTACACGGTGGTGTAGGCGGGGATGTAGAGCAAGGTGCTCGAACCTCGAAACAAATCTTGGTGTTTGCGATTGCTCCCATTGTCTCTCTAACTCTCTCTCATTTACTTTGTGCAAAGCATCATACTTCATCTCATATCATACTTGCTTGTGTTGAGCATATTTCTTATTGCCTTGCATTAATTCATATTGCTATATCCTTGATTGCTTGGCTTGATTGTGTGTGCACATTGCTTGAATTGCTTGTGTGTTTGTGCATCACCTATACTCATCCAACAAGAGCTTCACATAGCGCCTCAACCCATATCTAGGGAATCAAGAGGAGTTAGTCCAGAGCCTCGCAAGGGGAATTCGGCTACACTTGTTGGATTGTATTAAGTGTGTTGCAAGATTTGCATTAGCTTCCGCATTTAGCGCACTTAGTTTGCATTTAGTTTATTAGATTAGCACTTACACCTATTCACCCCCCCTCTAGGTGTTTTTCAAGTTGGTTAGTTTAGATCAAGAATTTGTATATCTAAAGACATAGATCTAACCAACTCATTACTTTGACCGTCCATTTTGTGCCGCTTGATGGATGGGCAAAAAGTATTCAAAACACTTAATTTTTGAGTTATACATACTTGAAATAATATAGACCAACTTCAACAAAGTGGATCTTGTATTCGAATGTCGGAGGGTTGTATTTGAATTGGAAGGATTCGGGCTCAAATCCTTTTGGAAGGACACAAGTATTTCTCTCTCTCTCTCTCTCTCTCTCTCTATATATATATATATATATATATATATATATATATATATATATATATATATATATATATATATATATATATATATATATATATATAAGGGATCTGTACCTCAGCCTCTAGCTGAGAGAGACTATCTCAGTTGGCGCGACGTGGCTGAATTTCAACCACATTTTAAGCGCTGCTAGCATGGTCGCAGTTTTTTGTGAGGATTATGATCAAGTCGTGTAATATCCCTATTTTTTAGGTACTGTATTTAAATAAAATATACTGGTATTTTAATATGTACATGTATTTATAATCATTAATTGTCATGTGACTTATTGTTACTCGTTGTTATTAATATCTATATTATTATTAATTATTTACTTGATATTGTATTGAGGTGTCGTCATTATTATTACTATTGATATCATTATTTATATTTTTCATGTGTGTTATTTCAATTAATTTCCTTCTCCTTTCATTTCATTCCCTTGTATTTTTCTCTACTTCTAATCCTATACCGGACCATTACCTATTAGCATTCATAACCCAATCCCCATGATCCGAAACCCGTTAACCCGTTAACCCATAATCCCAAATCCTAACCACAAGATCAAATCCTAACTAACCTATCTATATACTAATCCTAACTGATTTAGATTCTCAAATCCCACCAACACCCGCATCCAACTCCTCCACCCACGCAACACCCCGATCCGGTCTCTCCCCTTGGCCGGCAGCCCAGGCCGCCCCACCACCGCAACAGCGAACCAGCAGCCCGCGGCAGCAACATGGCTGCCATTTCCCCTTGCCCAAGCCCCGACAGCTCAGGCCACATCCCCCAGCTGCCCTTTGATCCATCCAGCGGCAGCACAGCAGGCCGTAAGCACCAGGCCGAGCCGGAGCGCACCAGCAGCCCAGGCCGTGACCTTCTTCACCCGCACACCCTTCAACCGCGCAGCAGCAGCAGCGGATCTCCTCCCCGGCAGCCCCGTGCCCTTTTTCCCTGCCGTCTACAGCAGACCAGCCACTCGAATCTCCCCTTGGCTGCTCCTCCTCTCCACTTGTTGCGCACCTGTCCACCCATCAGCCGCAATAGCAGCAGCAGCAGCCGGCTTTGGCTGTTCCTTCACCGCAGCAACAACTCCAGCCCTCGTTGCCGTGCATGATTGTTGTGTACGCGCTATTTTCTCCCCATGGTAACGTGCTCCCTCTCTCTGGATATTTGTTGGTGATTGGGGGATTTATGTGTGTGTAACTAGTATGTTTAATTATAGTTTATAATATGTATGCATTAATTCAAGTGAATTATTTTCATGTGGGGGAGATATCTTACTTCGAGCCATTTTTCGGCTCTCCGTGGACTGCCGTGGATCACTGTAGGCGAGAGCGAACGCGCCCGTGCCCCCATGATGTGAGTGTACTCTCCTTCCTCTTTCTATTCCTCTCATTTTATATACATTTGATTAAGTTGTAATTTAATGTGTATAGAGGTAGTGTAGAACCTGTATACTTTGATGTGTGCATGAGTGAAGCATGAGTGCATTTGATAGATTGTGGGAATAAGTGTCAGTATATTTCAATTGCAGGTGCAGGTTTATTAGTCGACTTGCCCACTTGTTTAGTCGACTAATACCCTATTGGTCGACTTACCATAACCCTTTAGTCGACTTGGTTCCCTTTTAGAATAGTTGTCGACTTTATGTTGTTGACTGGAACAAACCTAGTCGACTACCCCATTCCCTATAGTCGACTAATAACTCACCACAGTCGACTTGCCATTCTTGTAGTCGACTAATATCTTATATTAGTCGACTTATCCTAATTGTAGTCGACTATATTTTTGTCCTGTAGGTCATGTACTCTCTGTTTCTGGCTATTACTCCTGTTAGTCGACTTGCATTTGCTATAGTCGACTCGTACTCCTATACTAGTCGACTTATCATAGCCTTAGTCGACTAGTTGTTTGTTCTGGAAGTTGTGTAGCCTCTGTTGCTGACCCATACTTATATGTTAGTCGACTTGCCTTCCCTGTTAGTCGACTAGTACCCTTTTATAGTCGACTTATTCTACTTGTTAGTCGACTAACCCCTACCCTAGTCGACTTGCTACTTTCCCCTAGTCGACTAACTTTAGTCTGACTGTTATTTTTAGATCTCTTATTGGATTGAGGACTCTACCCTTGAGCTATGACATTGGCTATAGATGGATGAATATGATTCTGAGGAATAGATATTGATTGAATTGACTTGACCTGATAGATCTTAGATATATATCTGATATGTTACCGAGTTTTGGGATCCTGTGATTGACCTTGATAGAGTGAGAGTGTGTGATAATCTTGATCGCATTAAAATATAAGGATTTGATTTTGTGTATCAGAACATGTAGTACTTTAGTTATTGGGATTTGGATATGTCGGTGACTCAGAGAAGATATATATATATATATCGATGACTTGAGGATCAGAGTAGATTGATAGGAAGAGACTGATTATTGATATATTGAGACGGTGGTTTATTGTACCAGATTAGTGATGTGAATTGATACTTGATGTTCACGATGACTGTATTGAGATTGTTGGTTGATAGATTAGTTACTATTGTATTTTAGTGCAGATGGATATGAGATATTAACCGGTTCCAGATGAGACTGGCTATTGAGTATTATCTAGTTCTGTTGTTGTATTGATTTATGTTATAGAAAAGTTACTGGAAAATATTGTTAGACCGTAACATATACATTGTTCTATTGTTCTACCGTTTATACGGTAATATTGTTCACATTGTTATTGTTACATTGATATTGTTACTGTCACTATATCGTCCCAGTAATCGAAATAACATGGATATTGATTGTGATAAATAATAATGTAAATTGACAACTTACACTGGGATTGGGGAAATTGATGGCGGAGACAGCGTCTGTACTTTGGGTGGACCTAGAATACAGGTTGCGCAGCCGAGATACGGTTCCACTGCAGGGTTCCGGGGGATGACTGACATCCCGTATTGTCCATATTGTCATTGTTATTGACACATTATTATTGCTATTGTTATTGCTATTGACTACCTAGCGGTAGGACCTGGTTCAGTGCCAGGTGATTGGGCCGTGGTTCCGGTATGTACGGAACCCACCTAAAGCATGGACAATGTCTCTTCACTAATTTCAATAAATTTAGGATATCGATTGACACGTGTAGTAGGCGTAGTATGAGATGCGTCTATTACAGGTGAAAATTGGTGTTCGCTAACATAATAAATGATAATGAACTGTTAATGCATTGTAACTGACCGTAATCACCTGATTGTATATATATATCACCATGATAGACACATGATTGTAACCAAGACCAGATTATATACCAGGTTAGTGATATTGCTGGGATACAGACCTAGACATCAGTTATTTGTTACAGTTAATTTACTTGTCTTTTATCTGCACACTCATTCATATCATTGTTATTCAGTTGTTTATTTATCCTGTTATTTAGTTATCCTATGTCTGCAGTTATTCTTGTTATTATTTTAGGCACATTGTTTATATGCACGAGCAGTCCTCTTTACACACACACTCACCAGGTCGCTTTCTGATGACCCTGGATTTGCACGTCTAGATATTTGACGCTTTGTTTTTATTGTGCAGGTGTTCGATGAGACTGTACACTTTGCAAGGAGCTGGACGCTCTCCCTTTTGATTCTGGTATTCTTGCATTTCTTTATTCCTGCTATTATTCTTGATTCATGTATATCACACTTAGCTTCCATTCTATTCCTTATTTCATTGAGATCATGTGTAGCCTTATATGTATTATTGCAGTGATCGTTGATATTTATAGTTCAGATTTATAGCTTGTTCATGTTACTTTAGGCTTAGCGTATATACGTAGGGTATTTTCCTCGCGTATATACGTCGCCGACTCTCGTCGCGACTCCGTTTCCACGTATATTGGGAAGTGGGGCGTGACAGGGTTTTCTTGGTATCAGAGCCAGGTTTCGACATAAATCGGACTTGATTCTTACCGGTAACTTGAACGAGTCATAATTACACTGCAATATACATATAGGATTCACACAATGACATTGAGTCCGCTTGGAATTGACCGTCCTCCTTTGAAAATCTATCTCTTTGATCTTTCGATCTCTCTGATCACATCTCACCCTTAGAGTAATCTTGGTTCCATCTTGATTCCTATTTTTCTTATCGATTCTATTTTCTAATTTTGTCTCTTGAGTCTGGTCGCTCCATTCTGAAGCTGGTAGCAGAGATCAGAGCGCGCAGCGGAATCGTGGTGTCCCAGTGAAGCAACGTGGAAGCTTGTTGTTTCTCTCTTGACTTTGATTCTTTTATCATTCCCTGCGTTATTTGAAATTTCGAGGACGAAATTTTTATAAGTGGGTAGAATGTAATATCCCTATTTTTCAGGTACTGTATTTAAATAAAATATACTGGTATTTTAATATGTACATGTATTTATAATCATTAATTATCATGTGACTTATTGTTACTCGTTATTAATATCTATTTTATTATTAATTATTTACTTGATATTGTATTGAGGTGTCGTCATTATTATTATTATTGATATCATTATTTATATTTTCATGTGTGTTATTTCAATTAATTTTCCTTCTCCTTTCATTTCTTTCCCTTGTATTTTTCTCTACTTCTAATCCTATACCGGACCCATTACCCATTAGCATTCATAACCCAATCGCCATGATCCGAAACCCGTTAACCCGTTAACCCATACCCCAAATCCTAACCACAAGATCAAATCCTAACTAACCTATCTATATACTAATCCTAACTGATTTAGATTCTCAAATCCCACCAACACCCGCATCCAACTCCTCCACCCACGCAACACCCCCATCCGGTCTCTCCCCTTGGCGGCAGCCCAGGCCGCCCCTCCACCGTGCAGCGAACCAGCAGCCCGCGGCAGCAACATGGCTGCCATTTCCCCTTGCCCAAGCCCCAGCAGCTCAGGCCACATCCCTCAGCTGCCCTTGATCCATCCAGCGGCAGCACAGCAGGCCGTGAGCACCAGGCCGAGCCGGAGCGCACCAGCAGCCCAGGCCGTGACCTTCTTCACCCGCACAACCCCTTCAACCGCGGGCAGCAGCAGCAGCCGGATCTCCTCCCCGGCAGCCCCGTGCCCTTTTTCCCTGCCGTCTACAGCAGACCAGCCACCCGGATCTCCCCTTGGCTGCTCCTCCTCTCCACTTGTTGCGCACTGTCCACCCATCAGCCGCAATAGCAGCAGCAGCAGCCGGCTTTAGCTGTTCCTCCACCGCAGCAACAACTCCAGCCCTTGTTGCCGTGCATGATTGTTGTGTGTGCGCTATTTTTCTCCCCATGGTAACGTGCTCCCTCTCTCTGGATATTTGTTGGTGATTGGGGGATTTATGTGTGTGTACTAGTATGTTTAATTATAGTTTATAATATGTATGCATTAATTCAAGTGAATTATTTTCATGTGGGGGAGATATCTTACTTTGAGCCATTTTTCGGCTCTCCGTGGACCGCCGTGGATCACTGTAGGCGAGAGCGAACGCGCCCGTGCCCCATGATGTGAGTGTACTCTCCTTCCTCTTTCTATTCCTCTCATTTTATATACATTTGTTTAAGTTGTAATTTAATGTGTATAGAGGTAGTGTAGAACCTGTATACTTTGATGTGTGCATGAGTGAAGCATGAGTGCATTTGATAGATTGTGGGAATAAGTGTCAGTGTATTTCAATTGCAGGTGCAGGTTTATTAGTCGACTTGCCCACTTGTTTAGTCGACTAATACCCCTGTTGGTCGACTTACCATAGCCCTTTAGTTGACTAGGTTCCCTTTTAGAATAGTTGTCGACTTTCTGTTGTTGACTGGAACTAACCCTAGTCGACTACCCCATTCCCTATAGTCGACTAATAACTCACCATAGTCGACTTGTCATTCTTGTAGTCGACTAATATCTTATATTAGTCGACTTATCCTAGTTGTAGTCGACTATATTTTTGTCCTGTAGGTCATGTACTCTCTGTTTCTGGCTATTACTCCTGTTAGTCGACTTGCATTTGCTAAAGTCGACTAGTATTCCTGTACTAGTCGACTTATTATAGCCTTAGTCGACTAGTTGTTGTTCTGGAAGTTGTGTAGCCTCTGTTGCTGACCCATACTTATATGTTAGTCGACTTGCCTTCCCTGTTAGTCGACTAGTACCCTTTTATAGTCGACTTATTCTACTTGTTAGTCGACTAACCCCTACCCTAGTCGACTTGCTACTTTCCCCTAGTCGACTAACTTTAGTCTGACTGTTATTTTTAGATCTCTTATTGGATTGAGGACTCTACCCTTGAGCTATGACATTGGCTATAGATGGATGAATATGATTCTGAGGAATAGATATTGATGAATTGACTTGACCTGATAGATCCTAGATATATATCTGATATGTTACCGAGTTTGGGATCCTGTGATTGACCTTGATAGAGTGAGAGTGTGTGATAATCTTGATCGCATCAAAATATAAGGATTTGATTTTGTGTATCAGAACATGTAGTACTTTAGTTATTGGGATTTGGATATGTCGGTGACTCAGAGAAGATATATATATATATATATCGATGACTTGAGGATCAGAGTAGATTGATAGGAAGAGACTGATTATTGATATATTGAGACGGTGATTTATTGTACCAGATTAGTGATGTGAATTGATACTTGATGTTCACGATGACTGTATTGAGATTGTTGGTTGATAGATTAGTTACATTGTATTTTAGTGCAGATGGATATGAGATATTAACCGGTTCCAGATGAGACTGGCTATTGAGTATTATCTAGTTCTGTTGTTATATTGATTCATGTTATTGAAAAGTTACTAGGAAAATATTGTTAGACCGTAACATATACATTGTTCTATTGTTCTACCGTTTATACGGTAATATTGTTCACATTGTTATTGTTACATTGATATTGTTACTGTCACTGTATCGTCCCAGTAATCGAAATAACATGGATATTGATTGTGATAAATAATAATGTAAATTGACAACTTACACTGGGATTGGGGAAATTGATGAAGGAGACAGCGTCTGTATTTTCGGTGGACCTAGAATACAGGTTGCGCAGCCGAGATACGGTTCCACTGCAGGGTTCCGGGGGATGACTGACATCCCGTATTGTCCATATTGTCATTGTTATTGACACATTGTTATTGCTATTGTTATTGTTATTGACTACCTAGTGGTAGGACCTGGTTCAGCGCCAGGTGATTGGGCTGTGGTTCCGTTTATGTACGGAACTCACCTAAAGCATGGACAATGTCTCTTCACTAATTTCAATAAATTTAGGATATCGATTGACACGTATAGTGGGCGTAGTATGGGATGTGTCTATTACAGGTGGCAATTGGTGTTCGCTAATATAATAAATGATAATGAACATTTAATGCATTGTTACTGACCGTAATCACCTGATTGTATATATATATATATCACTATGATAGACACATGATTGTAACCAAACCAGATTATGTACCAGGTTAGTGATATTGCTAGGATACACACCTAAACATCAGTTATTTGTTACAGTTAATTTACTTGTCTTTTATCTGCACACTCATTCATATCATTGTTATTCAGTTGTTTATTTATCCTGTTATTTAGTTATCTTATGTCTGCAGTTATTCTTGTTATTATTTTAGGCACATTGTTTATATGCACGAGCAGTCCTCTTTACACACACACTCACCAGGTCGCTTTCTGACGACCCTAGATTGCACGTCCAGATATTGGACGCTTTGTTTCTATTGTGCAGGTGTTCGATGAGACTGTACACTTTGCAAGGAGCTGGACGCTCTCACTTTTGATTCTGGTATTCTTGCATTTCTTTATTCCTGCTATTATTCTTGATTCATGTATATCACACTTAGCTTCCATTCTATTCCTTATTTCATTGAGATCATGTGTAGCCTTATATGTATTATTGCAGTGATCGCTGATATTTATAGTTCAGATTTATAGCTTGTTCATGTTACTTTAGGCTTAGCGTATATACGTAGGGTATTTTCCTTGCGTATATACGTCGCCGACTCTCGTCGCGACTCCGTTTCCATGTATTTTGGGAAGCGGGGCGTGATAAGTCGCCATATTTTTCTGAGGACTGCTACTGTCACGCTCCGCTTCCCAAAATACGAAGAAACGGAGTCGCGACGAAGGTCGGCGACGTATATACGCGAGGAAAATACCCCACGCATATACGCTAAGCCTAAAGTAACCTGAATAAATTATTAAATCTACTATGATATATCAATATCACTGCAATATGACATATAAATATCTAACACAATGATAGCAGATGAATATAAGAAAGAAATAACAATAGGATGCGATATAGATAGAATCAGGAAAATAACATGAATAAAAGAGTAAGAATACCTAAAATCAAGAAAAGAGAGACTCCAGCTCCTCATAACGCGTAAGATCACACGAACACCTGAATAATATAAGAAGATGTCCAAAATCCTAGACGTGCAAATCCAGGATCGTCAATAAGCGACCTAGTGAGTGGTAAAATAAAATAGGAAGGTGCACATGCATGTAATGTGAAAGCATATTATGAAAGAAAGATATACATGATAAGGTTGGAATACATGCCAAATAATAAATAAATAGTAACTAACCAATCGGTGATATAATCAGGGGTACTTCAGGTCATGAGTATAGTCAAGGTCATCATAACATAGAAGCAGATGTCAGGTTCAGTTTATAATGTCAATGAAAGAATTTAGTTTTTCATTATAAATTATGTCAGCGAACACCAATTGCCACATGTAATAGACACATCCCATGCTACGCCTATCACACGGGCCAATCGAGGTCCTCAGTTATTGAAAGTGATCGGTTGGAGACATTGTCTGTGTTTTAGGTGGGTCCCGTGCATACCCAGGACCACGGCCCAGACCCCTGGCGCTGAACCAGGACCTAATTTGTATAACAGGTCAGGTACATGTATAACATGTATAACAGGAACAGGAACAGGAACAGGACGGGGTGTCAGTCAACCCACGGGAACCCTGCAGTGGAACCCTCTTTTGGCTGCGCAACCTAAACCTAGGTCCACCCAAAATACAGACGCTGTCTCCTCCATCAATTTTCCTAATCCAGTGTAAGTTGTTTAATTTAGTTGTCAAGATTATTATTGTACATGTTACCTAAATTTACTGGGATAACTCGGTAATGATAACAGTAACAACTTCAAAAGTGAAATTGTGATACATGTATAACAGGACGAGATTGTTACCGTCTAACAATATTTTTCCTAGTAGTTAGATAACATGAACATGATGGTCATCAGATAAATGGTCATAAATGTTATCTAGGTGAATCTTAGTTGCAAAGTCCTAACCAATGTCATGTAGTGATCTTGAAGGTTTATTATTAAGAACAAATAAACTTAATTGCATACAGGAATACATAAATATACCACAAATAATACATGGAGGTAATTAATGAATATATAAAATTTCTAAATACTAGAAAATTAGCTTAATCATTTAAATCACCTTTATAACATAATTAAATAATTAGATAAAATCCTTCATCACAAGAATTCTTGTTAACTGAAGGGGAAAAAGCACTCACGACACAATTAAATAAAAATTAAATCAAGAATAGAAACACTCACAACACAATTAAATAAAAATTAAACAAAGAATAGAAACACTCACCTGAAATTCATCCCAAGTCCAGAGCACTGAAATCATAAGGACTCGATAAATCTACATGGTTTATTTCAATATAAATTGTTATATTTTTAAAAATATATTTTACTTGGGGGTTATAAAGGGTTTTAATCTTGATTAATTAGTTTGAGAGTTAGGAATATGGTCCTCTGGGTTTAATGGATTTAGTAGGTCTAGTTTAAACCAATTTCTAATTTTTTTGTTGGATTTTTAATAGGCTTTTAAATCATTAAAATACTTAACGGGTATGAATTTGCCATTAAGGGAAAAGGTTTAAAGTGAATGATTTGATTTAATTTCATGTTGCTATTTGTTTAAAATCTTTATCATAAAAAGAAGAAGAATTGTAGATTATTGTTTATATTTTTCTCAATTTTTTCTCTTTATTTTAACTAATTATTTAAATATGAAATTTATTTCTTCCTTTCTTTCTTTCTTTCTTTCTGTTTTTTTATATATATACATGTAACAGTAGCCCAGGCCCAGTCTAGCCGGACCAGGCCAGGCCAGACCGGCCCAGGACAGGCCAGGCCTGGTTCAGCTGGCCTGGGACTACAAGTTTTTTTTAATATATATACTTTTTTCTGAAATCTTTTGTTGTAAAAATTTCGGAAAAATATATAATTTAAAATATAGGTAGGTATATCCTCACATGTAATTTAGTTGAATTTTAGATTGAGTTTTGATGTATAAAAAAATATTCATGGAGATCATGATATAGACATGATTATTAATAAACAATTTATATCATATTAATTATGGAAGACAGGTTACTTTCTTAGATTTTGATTTGCTCAAATCAAGATTTTGTGAAGTATTAAAATAATGATCATCTAAAAATTTTATTAGATAAGTTTTCTAGGAACCAATAATTATATTGCGGGGAGTTTTAGCAGATTGCTGAAATTAATAATTTATTTTTGTGGTTCTAATTTAATTTTAAAAAATAATTTTTAAATAAAAACTGAAATTAAATTCACAAGTTAGATCTACTTACTTGAGTTGTTATTCCTCCTTATTTGCTCAAGTTAGATCTACTTACTTGAGTTGTTATTCCTCCTTATTTGCTCCTCAATCCCTGTACCTCGAAGCCTTTTCGTTCACGATCCGCTTGAGGAGAAGGGAAAGATGAAGTGGGGAGAGTTTGGATTAGGATTTTCTCTTGAGGTAGAAGAGAAAGAAGGAGTTTGAGTCTTTATATAGGTTATTAGATATTTTAGAAACCTGAATTCCAGTTAGATTTAGATTTCTTAATTTAGTAGTTAGGATTAAGATGAGAGTTTGATTGGAATTTGAATTATGATTATATATTTAAATTAGATTATAGATTTAGATTTGGATTAAGATTAGGATTGGGTTTTGGGTTAATGGGTAAGGATCTCAATGGTAATGGGTTATAGATTATTGAGCTTTAGTTAAAAGAAATAAGTGATATGAAGAATAAGAAAATAGAGAGTGGGCTCGCGGCCTTAGTTTTTGGGCTTAAAGAAAAATAGAAAAAGATGAAATAAGAAAGTGGACTTGGCTCATGTAGGTTTAGTATAAAACGGAAAAGAAAACAAAAGGAAAAGGAGAATGGGCTAAGCTTTTGGGCTTGGAATGAAAATAATAATACTACCTATTAATAATAATTTAAAATAACTAAATATAAGTAATAAGAGTCTACAAGTCATAAACAATAATAATACTAATAATGATACTAAATAATTAATTAATAATATTAAGATAATAGGTAGAAATCAAGTAAATATTTAAAAATAATAATATGGTATTATTAAATAGGGGATATTACAGTTGCCATGGTAACAGTCTTTTTCTGAGGACTGCGACTATGATTACACTGAAAATATATGATTTTTTAGGACTTCGATCATGTCACAGTGGACTGCGACCTTATCACTGTCAGCTGTGACTATATTGAAGCGCTGAGAGAGTCTCTCTCAGCTGGAGGTTGAGATACATTCTCCTCTCTCTCTCTCTCTCTCTCTCTCTATATATATATATATATATATATATATATATATATATAAAATCTTCTAGTGAGAAACTTTCTCAAAATAAGCTTCATGAGAAAATCATATAGGAGCGATTTCGTAGATGATCCGAACTGTTCATCTTGATCTACATATTTTACTTAGGCTATCAATAAAAATCAAGCGATCAGTGTTTTTTTACCTACGCATCAAATGACATCTTTATTCTATGTTGAATATAACATCTGTTTTATAATCACTTGTTGCATGGATAAAAAAGCTCAGAATCGCGTGATTTTAATTTATAGCTTAAATAAACTATGTAGATCAAGATGAACGGTTCGGATCATCTACATGATCACTCTTATATGATTTTCTCACGGTCTTTGTGTGAGAAAGTTTCTCATATGAAGGCATATATATATATATATATATATATATATATATATATATATATATATATTATATATATATATATATATATATATATATATATATATATATATATATTGTTGGCCCAGAGGCCCTTCACTCTAGTTTTGATGATGATTAACTCATGTAGATATAGTTTACTAATAATCTTGTGATATTTAGTTTCAGATATTTGATCAAGATATTAGTAGGTGATTAGCTTCAACAAAGGTGTTTTGGAGCTTTCACATGTTGATTCAAGAGTTCGAGCGTCAAGATCGCATCTAGTACTCGGTTGGAGTCAAGCTCGTTGGATCGTTTTTGAATCAAGTCGACTTGGAGAAGGAGTTCTACAAGAAGACATCGGTTTGTTTAGTTTAAGATTATGTTTAGATCTTGTGTAAAGGTAGATAGTGTTGATATGCTCAAGTTCACAATACTCACACAAGTTTAAAGTTTCATGTTTTGATTTTTCAGTTTAACCGATCTTGGTTTTTATGTCAAAAATATGATATAATATCTTTCATTTATATTGGATTCTATCTATATACAACATGCTTAAAAGTTGTTTCAATATCATGTTTTTGTATTTGCATGAGTTTTGAAAAAATCGGATTTCCATTTCAAAAATCCAAGTTTTGAAAAATACAGTTTTTAGTTTAAGGCAAATTTTCAAGAACACAAAAATAGTTCAAATTGTTTATAATATGTGTTGAATTTTTGTCACGCATATTTGTATTTCAAAGATCTAATATGAATATATTTTTGTAGAATTTATGTGTATTTTATTGGATTTAATCAAAGGCAAAAAGACAAATTTTTAAATCTTGAAATTGACCTCTGCCAGGCTCTGGTGGTCGACCGGCCGATCGACCGAACAAGAAGTCGGTCGACCGGCACGGTTGACTGATGTGCATGAAGACGTGCACATGGCCTGCCTATTCGGCCGGTCGACCGGGCAGTCGACCGACTGAAAGCACCCCACTCTCGGTGTGGGCCGGTCAATCGGGCGGTCGACCGTAGGCTATGGCCCGATCGACCGGAGGCACAACGGTCAGAAATATGACCGGTGGCCAGTCGACCGGTTGTTCGACTGGAAGGGCAGTTCTGCCTTTTTCCAGCTGCCAATGAGCAGATTTCTTTGGGGCTATAAATACCCCATTCCTTGGCTGTTTTCAACAAGTTTTTCAAGAGCAAATTTCTCATTCTTTCTAGTGTTTAAATACAAGTTTTTAAAAGAGTTTTAGAGCTTAAAGATTTGATCTTTATTGTTTTAAAAAGGGTTAAAAAATCAAGAAAAGGAGAAGTCTTTGGGATTGGTTTTTGATCTTCATTTTTATAGCTATTCTAGAGTTTTTCTCAAGAGTTTTTCTTTATGTTTTTGATTTCCAAACTCTTTAGTTTTCTCACTCTTGAGCTTTCATATCTATCCTATCTATAGGATCTTGTTTAGTGAGAAAATTGGTTTATGGTTGAGAGAGACCACCAAGTGTTGTAACCTTCCATACTTTGTGATATCCCTCTAGTGAAAGGTGATTGTGTTGATATCTCTCTAATGAGAGGTAATTGAGGCAAAACCTGCACACAAAATACGGAATTACAGAACTTAGAATGAAGATGTGCAAGTGCTCAATTCTTACCGCTATAGCAAGTGGCTATGCGGGTCGTGATCCACAAGGAGGGTTTTGCGATAGAAGCGTTTACGTTTCTTTATTGAAATCTTAATGAAGATAAAACGAAGATTCTTCTCTGGTTAAAGTTAAGAAAATGAAAAAGAGTTAATAGTTAAAGTTAAGAAGAAAGTGGTAGAATAGAGAGTGGAGAAAAATCAGAAAACGATGAAAGCGATTATGTACAAATGAGTTGGGAAAGAAAGCGATTTTGAGGATATGGTGTTGGTGATTTAATTTACAAAAATAAAAGAAAACAAATAAAAACAATTACTTACCTTCTTTTCACTAAAAGCTTACCTTGAGTCTTTGCGACGATGTTACCTTGAATTGGAGGCAATCAGCGCATAGCCCATAAGAGTCGATTTTTGGTCTCTTCCACATTACATCATCAAGATACTCAAGCATGAAATGATACAGAGAGACTCACAATTCCATCGTCATGAGCTATCGGTGGTACTCGCAAAAGCAAGGCTCTTTCGATGCTTTAGACTCACTTGGAAGACAGTTGTACCAAAAAGAAAAGTGAAGTAGAAAAGAAGAAGAAGAAGAAAACTAAAAAGAGGTACATACGAAGAAAGAACATCGATTCGATTTCATAACGATCAAAGAAAAGAAATAAACTTTACACCATTGTCACTTTTAGCTCAAGCTTCATTCTTGTTCTTCGATGAAAGTCGATCTCCTCTGAATTACAATAAATAAAAACTAAAATACATGAACAAGAAAAACAAAAACCTAAACTAAGAAATGAAAAACTAGTCTAAATCCTAACTCTGCATGGTCGTCCATTTTCAGCACAAAGAATGGCCTTTTATAGGAAAAAAATCAGTGTGCAGGATCCCGGGGAGATCGGGGGAGCAAACGCTCCCCCTAACTCCCCAACCTTGCCGCGAAAACGCGGCTTGGGCTGCGTTTTCGTGGCCAGGGTGTGGCCAGGTGGCCACACCCTGTTGGTGGGTTGCCCTGGTTTTGCCCTCTGACTTTATCTGGAGTTGGTTTCTCAGTTTGAGTCCCGGATTCTGACGAAATGGCCTTGAATTCTTGGCTTTAACCGATCGATTCTGAGAGGATTCTTCTCAACCAGTTTTCAACCTCTTGATTTTGCCCTGATTCACTGAGTGCGAATTAATTCTGATTTAATTCAGAATTTTGGTGGGCTTTGGGCTCATTTCTCTTCATCTCCTTAAAGATTGGGCCTGCAAATAAATTAAACGATTAATTAGGACAATGCAGGCTTTTATTCTATAATAAGTAAGAAAATATGATACTAAATATGCAACATTAGTGACCAATCACACCCCCATACCTATCTTTTGCTCGTCCTCGAGCAAAACAACTAAACTATGCTAAGGATTATTAGACCACTTTCGCAGGTTGCGCGATTGCACTGAGCATGTGCAATAAGCCGTTAAACCTCTAGGTTTCCCCTAGAGGACGAGTTTTGTCTCGTGAGGGTTTTCAGCGGATTACACCCACAAAATCCATAAAGAAAGGGAAACAAAGAGTTAGTATTTTCGAAAAGCATTTTGAAAGAGAAAAATATTTGAAATATAATTGTAAGATTTAAGCAATCTATAAGTTATAGGAAGACTGAATTTTTCATTCCTAAACTTAGTCTCTATTCAAAAATTTGTTATCAATCAAAATAAGGAGTCAAATTGTACTTCTCATCTAGTCTATTACTTTACCCTAAGTCATATGCACCTTGTGACTGTGAAAATTTTGACTAAGGGTTCATTAACTCTAACTCTTATGCCTTATTTATTTATATATACTTTTTTTTGGTGGTATTATTCCTTAGTTCTATTAGGCTTTCTAATCTGCCCATGTAACGAGCCTCTAATCGATGACTCCCAAACCAAACGGTCTTAGGGCACCGGGTGAGAAAACACCCTAAGGACTTAAGGACTCGAGCAAATAAGGCCACAAAACTAAGGATTTTATTATATGAACCTCTTTAGGCGTGAATACTTATACTTTAATAGGCACAAATACCCAGCTTAATCAGAGGATATTTTTTTTTTCCTTTTCAAACTTATCTAATCATCTTTCGCATAAATACTAAGGCTTGCTTAGGCCAAAGCACCTAGCTAATCAATAATTAAATTTGTTTATTTTTTTCTTTTCTTTTTTTTTCTTTTTTTATTTTTTTTATAAGGCATAGGAATATTTGTTTTTGAACCCTAAGTGTGTAAGTGTATGAAGTGTGCATATTTCATCAAGGTAAAGATCAAGACTAAATTTATTTGACAAATTATCTTCCTAACCCTAAACATCAAACAAATAATCTTATTTTGACCAAGTATAAGAAATCCTAATTTGGATTTTCCTATTCCTTAAAATTGACTTAATTTCTTACAAAAAATATGTCAAAATATTGTTTCTATTTTCAAAAAGTTTTTAAAAGTAAAGAAAATGTTAAATTTTTTTTTAACAAAAAGAAAAGTTATGTTAGACCCTCCCCCATACCTATCTCATGCATTGTCCTCAATGTATGAATTAATGCATAGATGCATGAAAAAGAAGAAAGGGAAGGAAAATGTTACCTTAAGGTTGTGGTTCCGGTGGTGGTCTGATTGGTCCACGAAATGCGGCCAATCACCTTTTCTTGGGGTTCGAAGGAACCCACCAACAATTTCACTAATATAACCCATTAAAATGATGAATCCATAAAGGATTTTTATGAAAAATTTAACCCCATCTAATTTTCAAATTCTATAACTAATTTCGGAGTCAAATTTGTCAACCACCTCGTCCCAGAAAGGAGTATGAAATGATAGAATGATTGACTTGGACTCAGGAAGGACAGGAACTAGTACCAACTCAGGAAGGTGACTTAAGTCAAGTAAAGGTTCAAGAGTCGAAATAGGTTCAGGAATTGGGTCCAAGTCAAGACGTTGAAACTCAAGTCCACATTGATTTTCCAACAATGGAATGTGACTTAATATAGGTGATTCAAGTTCAAGAATGATTGGTAGGGGAATCAAAACTGACTCTAAAATATTACTCAAGTCCGTAACAAAACAGGAGTCAGTATTGGTTCAGAAAGTTGAACTGGATCACAGATTTGAGAATCTAGGTCACATATCTCATTGAGTTCAATATCATAAAAATGAGAACTTGCCAATTTATCAATGAGATTTTCAAAAGTGTAAAATTGGTCAAGTTCAATATGATCATCAAAAATTGGTGATTCAATTTCATAATAAATAGGCACAGGATCCAATGTTGACTCAGGGAAAAGGTTGAAATCAGGTGAAGATACCGGAGTCATTATTGAATCAGGAAGTAAAATTGAATCACTAAGTTGAGGTTCATGATCATATTCATTTTCAAGTTCGATTTCAGGAAAAGGATAACTTGCCAAACTGTCAATATTTTTTTCAAAATTTGGAGTTTGGGCAAGTTCAAATGGTTGTTTTGAAATGGAATCTTGATTTTCAAAACAACCTGACTCTTCGGCTCTAACAGAATGGTTAGTGACATCAGAACTGGTCCAACGGTGAGAACGTAGAGATTCGACCATCATATCTATGTCACGATTTCGAGCATTTTGAGCATGAGTCATGGCTTCAAGCATCTTTTCATAGTTGATGGATTCATTGTTTTGATGAAAAGATGAAGTGTTGTCTTGGAAGTGGTAGTGAAATTGTGAGTCCATCAGATTTTAGGATGTGTGTTTGGACTCACGCATGCTCATTTCCAAAATCGATAGTTTTCTATTTTGGACTGGTGAATCTGAGTATGAATCTTGAAAATATTGTGGCCTAGGTGGAGAAGGAGAACAATTGGTTGAAAATTGGACTCGGGGTAGGTGAATCCGCACTAACTCTGTGAAGAGTTGAAATCGTTATGGAAATTATAGTCATACGATGGGGGACATGGGTTATATTGATTCGGATAAGACCAATCCGGCATAGTAGGTTGGTTAAAGTTATGATATGCCGGGCTGGTAATATCCGAAAATGAAGTCGGTGTGTAATATGGATTATTATTGAAGTTGAAAAAATTATTATTCTAAGCCATATCACACAATAGAATACAAACAAAAAGAAAGAAAAGAAAAAACAAACAAATAAGCAAACAAATAAAAGGAAAAAAATTCTAAACTAAGTTAGGGTAGACCTATGACCTAGACGACTCCTAACTAATTAGACTGTCCACGGGAGGTTTAATGCAGACTTTGACCACAAGCTAATCAGCCAGGTCAGGGCAAGGTTGGTGGGAGGTTTTCCGTCAAAGACATTCCTTAATTAAATAACCACCAACCTTCAGGCTTTCGGCCCTTAATCCCTTTCCTAAACACTGATTTGGCAGGAGTCAAATTCCAACACTTTTTCCCCTTAGGATAATCTCCTAATTGAGTCCGAGATGTCCCTAGGGCCAACGTCTACTCATTTTTAATTAGGCTTGTATTAGTGAGTGCTTGGAATCTGATTTTTGGGCCAAGGAAGGGTGATTAAATCCCCACCTTATCTTGTTAATAGGTGGTGCCCTTAAAATCAATTTGTACAAGTGTACAAGATATGTAAATAAGATTCACTCAAAGCAATGAAAATCAACCAAGAGATGAGTCCTATTCTACATGCAATGCGAACGTACCTTACTCCAGCACTCTTCAACAGTAAAAATAAATGAATTGAAAAGACACGTGCCTAAAATGCAAACGTCTAATCAATTTTTTTTTATCTTTTCAACAAATGTTTTACTGTTGATTATTAGCAGGCTTATATGATGGCATATAAGAAAAAGTAAAGTTGCAGAAAACTAGAATTTGCAAAGCAAGCAACCCTGCAAAAACACGTTAGTAGTCCACTCCTTTTTTTCGCGTTTGCGCGGCGTTGGCCGCGGATCCGCGGCAAAGCAGAGGGCACTTAGTCTCTGCTTTCTAAAGCAGAGGCCCAAGGCCACTTATATGTTACTGCAACTTTAATTTCCTGCTTTGCTTGCCCTTTAACCTGCAACAGAGAAGAAAGTTCGTTTTAGTTCTAAAAAAATTTTCAAGAAAAATCAGATTTCAATAAAAACAACGTTACCCTCCCCGGCAACGGTGCCAAAATTTGATTGAAGCAAAACCTGCACACAAAATACAGATTTTTAGATTTAGAATGAAGATGTGCAAGTGCTCAATTCTTCCGCGATAGCAAGTGGCTATGCAGGTCGTGATCCACAAGGAGGGTTTTGCGATAGAAGCGTTTACGTTCTTTATTGAAATCTTAATGAAGATAAAACGAAGATTCTTCTTTGGTTAAAGTTAAGAAAATGAAAAAGAGTTAATAGTTAAAGTTAAGAAGAAAGTGGTAGAATAGAAAGTGGAGAAAAATCAGAAAACGATGAAAGCGATTATGTACAAATGAGTTGGGAAAGAAAGCGATTTTAAGGATATGGTGTTAGTGATTTAATTTACAGAAATAAAAGAAAACAAATAAAAATAATTACTTACCTTCTTTTCACCAAAAGCTTACCTTGAGTCTTTGCGACGATGTTACCTTGAATTGGAGGCAATCAGCGCATAGCCTATAAGAGTCGATTTTGGTCTCTTCCACATTATATCATCAAGATACTCAAGCATGAAATGATACAGAGAGACTCACAATTCCATCGTCATGAGCTATCGGTGGCACTCGCAAAAGCAAGGCTCTTTCGATGCTTTAGACTCACTTGGAAGACAGTTGTACCAAAAAGAAAAGTGAAGTAGAAAAGAAGAAGAAGAAGAAAACTAAAACGAAGTACATACGAAGAAAGAACATGATTCGATTTCATAACAATCAAAGAAAAGAAACAAACCTTACACCATTGTCACTTTTAGCTCAAGCTTCATTCTTATTCTTCGATGAAAGTCGATCTCCTCTGAATTACAATAAATAAAAACTAAAATTACATGAACAAGAAAAACAAAAACCTAAACTAAGAAATGAAAAACTAGTCTAAATCCTAACTCTGCATGGTCGTCCATTTTCAGCACAAAGAATGGCCTTTTATAGGCAAAAAACCAGTGTGCAGGATCCCGGGAGATCGGGGGAGCAAACGCTCCCCCTAACTCCCCAACCTTGCCGCAAAAACGCGGCTTGGGCCGCGTTTCTGCGGCCAGGGTGTGGCCAGGTGGCCACACCCTGTTGGTGGGTTGCCCTGGTTTTGCCCTCTGACTTTATCTGGAGTTGGTTTCTCAGTTTGAGTCCCGGATTCTGACGAAATGGCCTTGGATTCTTGGCTTTAACCGATCGATTCTGAGAGGATTCTTCTCAACCGGTTTTCAACCTCTTGATTTTGCCCTGATTTACTGAGTGCGAATTAATTCTGATTTAATTCAGAATTTTGGTGGGCTTTGGGCTCATTTCTCTTCATCTCCTTAAAGATTGGGCCTGCAAATAAATTAAACAATTAATTAGGACAATGCAGGCTTTTATTCTATAATAAGTATGGAAATATGATACTAAATATGCAACATTAGTGACCAATCAAGAGGTGATTGTGAAAGTGGTGTTTGCATCCCTCTAGTGAGAGGTGATTGAGTTGGAATCCCTCAAGTGTGAGGTTGATTGTTGTTTGGCTAAGTGTCTATCTCTCAATTGTGAGGTTGATCTTATTTGGCTTTGTGCCTTGCCTCTAAATGTAGAGGTTGTATTTATTGAGAGAGGAGTTGTGTACTCCCAAATTGTATTTACCCAAATCCTCAGCGGAGGTTCCCTGTATAGAAAGTTCTGTGTGGACGAGTTAGTAGAAATCCTTCTGTGTGAAGGCGGGGACGTAGAGCTGGGTGCTCGAACATTGAAACATATCTTGGTGTTTGCGTTTGACCCACTATCTCTAGCCCTCTCTCTTATATTGTGCATTACATCACATTGTTCATATCATATATATGCTTGTGTTGATTGTGTGTGCCCATACTTGTGTTCAACCAAGAGAGTTTTACATAGCACCTCAACTCTTATTTAGAGGAATTTAGAGGAGATAGTCCAGAGCCCTTCACCGGGAATTTAGCTACACTCTTTGGTTACACTAAGTGTGTTGCAATTTAGTTTTTAATTCCGCATTATTTGTCATTAGATTAGCCATACACCTATTCACCCCCTCTAGGTGTACTTTCATATATATATATATATATATATATATATATATATATATATATATATATATATATATATATGAGAAAAATGTATATCAGCCGACGGCTGAGAGACCCTCTCAGCCTGCAGTGATGTGGCACATTATTAGCCACACTAGAAAGGACGCCCCGCCTATTGAAACAGTTGAAATTACTAAATACCCCTGCGGTAAAAGACAGTAGACCTGTATAGTTTATTTTTTTTATATTTCTGACGTTAGTCAATATTGTCACAATTATCTTTAATAACTGCGGCCAAACTGCCACCAATTTTTATCAAATCACGAAACTAATTTGAATGCTTCTTTATTAATTTTTTTTGTTATCTGATTTGAAATTTACTGATTATTAATATAGTCGCAGTTTACTTTTTTTCGCATGTAATGTATAAATTATTATTTTTTTAAACTGCCACCAATTTTTATCAAATCACGAAACTAATTTGAATGCTTTTTTATTAATTTTTTTGTTATCTGATTTGAAATTTTACTGATTTTTAATATAGTCGCAGTTTTACTTTTTTCGCATGTAATGTATAATTATTATTTTTTTTACATATTGAATTCGGACAAGAATTGCGACTATGATCGCAGTGCTTAACTAGAGCAAGTCGTGGACGTTTTTTTTTGCTTGGTTAAATGTAATAACGGTGACTAATAACTGATAGTATAATCGCATTTTACATATAGCATGCGATCAAGTACTGCGACTATGGTCGCAGTACTCACGACAGCATTTTTTTTGGATGATTTTTTTTGCTAAGTTAAATGTAATAACGGTGACTAAGGACTAATACTATAGTCGCAATTTACGTATGGTTTTATATGTTTGCTCTTCACTGTAACTGTTGTTTCAGCCGCCTATAAACTACGAACTTTTTTTTATTTATTGCATGCGAAGTAGGACTGCGACTATGGTCGCAGTGTTTAAGAACAGCAGTCGCAGTTATCTATTTTGTGATATATAGTGAAATATACAGTGAAATATACTGATTTGAGAGGATTGCGATCATGTTAGCAATATTATCTGTTTATATAGTTTAATTTTGGACTGCGACCATGGCAGCTGTTTATAACTTTATTGAGTGCAAACGATCAAACTGTTTTATGACTGGACAGCGACCATGGTTGCAGTTTCATATGTAATTATTATATGAGTACTGTGACCATTATCGCAGATAAGATGCAGAAATAATAACTATACGGCATACTTTATATGTATTTTAAAAATGAAAGATTTGTTTACTGATAGAAGTAAATTTTATTTATAACATAATTTGGTCAGAAAGAGACCTTACAAAAAAAGAGCATTAAAAGCTATCAACAGAAGACAAAATAACGTTGAATATCAGAAGATCAGGAAATCCTAATCCTCGTCGTCATCACCATCATAAGCAGATTCGTCGTCTTCATTCTCCTCGTCTTCCTGTTCATCACTTATTTCCTCATCATCTTCCTATTTTTGAAGGTTTTTTTGTTCATCGATAAACTCTCAGAATGGATCGTCTCTATCAAGCTCTTCCTCCGATCCGTGTCGAGAAAGCGAGCCTCTAGCATCAGAGGACATGCTTTCATCAAGCATGTCTCTGTCAAGTGGCTGAGGAATAATTTCCTCCTCACTAACCCACATGAAAACTTCATCATCCTCATGAAGAGGAGGATCAGTTAAAATATTATTTGATATAGTGATATAGTCAAAAGGAGTGAAGTCCAGACTGGTATCAGATTCACTAGAATACCCTGAAGAAAGAGGACCGGTGGGGGAATGATTGAAGTTAAAATCTGAGTGTTCGGAGGAAGAAGATGGGGAAGACATGATTCAAGAATGAATTATTTTCTGGAAGTTTTTGAAATCAAATTGAAAAGGAAGATTAAAAATATAGTTAGATATGAGATAATATATTAGTTACAAGCACTATATAAAGGTAAAGAATGTGAAAGAATATGAATAGTAATAATAATTGTTATAGGTGACGATTGAGTATGGGAAGAAGTGGTAAAAAAAATTAAACATTTAATTGAAGAGTTATGGCGGGAGAATCCGAAGAGTTCCTTTTTTTCTAGAGGTTTACTATGTGAAGTACAAATTAACTTTTTATAGACTGTTTTCCCTATATCTTTAGATTACGTATGGTGCTCATCTTTCCTTTATTGAGATTAATATTAGTGCATCTCTTTTTTCGAGACTGTTGTTGTATCACGGTAGATAGAATATTAATTATTTCATTTAATTCAGTGTAATTAATATAGTATTTTTATAAGATGTGATATACGCGAACTGATGTCAAGGTCGCATTGCTAATCTACTTTGTAAACTTATAAAAAATCTGTTACATAAGGCATGCGAAAAAAGATTGCGACTTTGGTCGCAGTGCTGAAAAAAGATTGCGACCTTGGTCGCTGTTCTGAACGAGGTCGCAGTGCTGAACGATAGCATGTTTCATCTGTTATTTTTATGGGAATAAGGAATGCGACTAGGGTCGCAGACGTGATATAGAAAAGGAATGCGACTAGGGTCGCAGACGTGATATAAAAAAGTTTTTGTTATACTATGACTGCGATTAGTGCCGTAGTCGTCATATGAAATTGAAAGTTATATTGTATTAATTCTGCGACGATGGTCGCAAGGTTCGAAAGTTTTATTATACTATGACTGCGAATACGATCGCAGACTTTGTAAAATAGTAAGAATTCTGTTACATAAGGCATGTGAAAAAAGACAGCGTCTGTCTTCGAAGTGCTGAATGATATCATGTTTCGTCTGTATTTTATAACTGTAGATATATTCAGCTAAAAATTCTGTAGGTAAATTTTGTTTGTGGATGAGTTTATGCTAGTTTAGAAGTAAAAAAGGGGTATTTTTGTCAATTTGTTTCACGATTGTTTAGGCGGGATTTTTTTAATTTTTTTGGCGCCTACACTCTGCGGCCGATATGTGGCATATATTCAGCCACGTCACCGCCTGCTGAGAAACTCTCTCAGCCGTCGGCTGAGGTACAGTAACCCCTATATATATTATATATATATACACATATCTATATATATATTGTTGGCCCAAAGGCCTATCACTCTAGTTTTGATGATGATTAACTCATATAGTTATAGTTTACTAATAATCTTGTGTTTATATAGTTTCAGTTATTGACCAAGATATTGTTGGCCCAAAGGCCCATCACTCTAGTTTTGATGATGATTAACTCATGTAGTTCTAGTACTAATGATCTTGTATTTAATTAGTCTCAGATATGTGATCAAGCTCTTAGTCGGTGTTTAGTTTCAACAAAGGATTTAAAGTCAAGTTTTAGAGTTAGCACGTGTTGATTTAAGAGCTTGTGCATCAAGACCACATCAAGTACTCAAGAGGAGTCTATCTCATTGGATCATGTTTTGGACCAAGTCAAGAAGAAGAAGAAGACCTTCAAGAGAAGACTTGTGTCTAGGTTTGTTTTTAGTAAGATTTTATTTTTAGATAAAATGTAAAGGATAAATTAGTTGGTGGATTGCTCAAGTATCATATACACTCACACACAAGATTTATATGAGTTTTCATAAAAGAGTTTACATTTTAGAAAATACCATTTTGATTTTTGGAATTTCATATATACATGTGTTTTAATCAAAACTATTTTAGAGCTTAATGTCAAAAACATAGATATTTCATCATATATGTGTAATGAATCATATCCATACACACTAAGGTTCAAAAGTGTTTAAAATATCTTATTTTTGTATTTGGAGAAGTTTTGAAAAAATCAATTTGAAAAAATACAGATTTTGTTTTAAGCCAAAATTTCTAAGTCACAAAAATAATTCAAAATATTTGTAACATGTTTTGATTTTCACTCAAACATGTTTGTATATCAAGGTATATTACTGAACTTATTTTTGTAAATTTTTAGAGAATTTATGGGATTTTATTGAAGTAAAAAGACCAAGTTTTTAAATCTCCAAAACTGGTTTTTGGCCTTCTGCCGGTCGACCGCACGGTCGACCGAGATAGAGGTCGGTCGACCAGGCGGTCGACCGTCGTGCACAAAACGTGCACAGGTTGGACCGGTCGACCGCGCGGTCGACCGCAAGAGAGCTTCTGCTCACTGGAAATGGCCCGGTCGACCGGGCGGTCGACCGCTGGGCTATTTCCCAGTTTTCGGTCGACCGGCCGGTCGACCGACCTTCCCAACGGTCGAAAAATTGACCGTTGATGGTCGACCGAACGGTCGACCGTCAGCAGTCTGAACTGCTGATTTGGACCCCAACGGCTAGTTTTTCTTAGCCTATATATTGGGGATCCCTTGGACTGTTTTCTACAAGATTTTTGGAGAGTTTCAAAGCTAGTTTTTCTCATCTATTTCAGAGGTTTTCTCCACTTGTTTAAGAGCAAATATTTTCAAATCAAAAGGAAAGGTTTATCAAGAGTTTTCAAAAGTGATTTCTTGAGTTTTTCACCACCAATTCAATTCTTATTTTTCTCACACGTACTTCAGCTTTCCATTGTCATATCTATCCTAATAGGAGAGTTATTGTGAGAGTGATTTTAGGTGATCAAAGTGTTTAGATCACCAATTGTTCACTTTTGTATTTGAGGAGGCGGACTTGCGGGTTCGCGGTGTTTCGAGTTCTTGTGGGAGCTCGGTGTAGAGGTGCGGCCTCGGCAAGCTTGCATGCTTGCGTGTGTTGTTCTTGCGGGAACAAGTGAGAGGACAAATGAGTTCAAGAGTTCTAGTGTGAGCTCCTTGTAGGTGTTGCGGCACCGAGTGATCTGGTGGGATTTTTTAATGGAAATCCTTCATAGTGTTGAAGGCGGGGACGTAGAGTAAGAGTGCTCGAACCTCGAAACAAATCTCCCGTGTTTGCGATTGCTCTCTCTCTATCTCTCACTTGTCTTTATATCTTGCATGCTTATATTGCATTTATCTTTACTTGCTTGATATACTTGTGCTTATATTGTTATATGGTTGGGGATTATTTGCTCACATTTGTATTCAACCAAGAGAGCCATAGCGGCACCTCAACTCTTATCTAGAGGAATCTTGAGGAGTTAGTCCTTCACTGGGAATCCGGCTACACTCTTAAGTTATATCTTGTGTGTTTAACTTAAGAATTTGTAATTTGCATAAATAGTTTTAATTCCGTATTAATTCACCATTAGATTAGCTAGTCACCTATTCATCCCCCTCTAGGTGATTTCAGATATTAGTAGGTGTTTAGCTTCAATAAAGTGTTTTGGAGCTAAAACATATAGATTCAAGAGCTCGCGCGTCAAGATCGCATCTAGCACTCGGTTGGAGTCAAGCTCGTTGGATCGTGTTTGGATCGATTCGACTTGGAGAAGGAGTTCTAAAAGAAGACGTCGGTTTATTTAGTTTAGTTTATGTTTAGATCTTGTGTAAAGGTAGATAGTGTTGATATGCTCAAGTTCACACACACAAGTTTAAAGTTTGATTTTCGGTTTAACCGGTTTTTGGATTTCATATCAAAAACATCGATATATATCTTATATATATATTGGATATCCATATACAATATGCTTCAAATTTGTTTCAATATCATATTTCGTGTTTATACTAGTTTGAGAAAAATCGGATTTCCATTTCAAAGTTTGGTTTTTGAAAAATACTGATTTTGTGTTTAAGCCTAATTTCAATATCACAAAAATGGTTCAAATAGTTTGTAATATGTGTTGATTTTTGGTCACACATATTTGTTATTCAAAGATCTTACAAGAACATAATTTTGTGAAATTTTTGTGATTTTATGGGATTTCATTTGAGTTAAAAAGACAAGTTTTTAATCCCTTAAAAACTAGCCAGACTCAGCTGGCGATCGATAGGACTAGGAGTCGGTTGACCAGATCAGTCAACCGATGTGCACGTAAACGTGCACATGGCCAGCTTAAAAGGCCGTCGACCGTGCGGTCGACCGACTGAAAGCACCCAACTCTCGGGTGCTGATCGGTCGACCGATAGGCTTGGCCGGCGGTCGACCGGAAGGGCAATCTGAGCTTTTCCAGATGCCAACGGCTAGATTTTTGAGAGGGTTATAAATACCCATCTCTTGGGATATTTTCTATAAGAATTTAGAGAGCAAATTTTTTCATCTTTACAAGTGTTTTAGCAACAAGTTTTCAAGAGTTTTGGGCTAAAAGATTTATCTTTTTATTTATTTTCAAGGGTTGGAAAAATCAAGAAAAAAATAGAGTATTTGGGAAATTAGTTTTGATCTTCATTTCTATTTTTTTCTTCTAGTATTTTTTTCAAGTATTTTTCTTTGTGATTTGTTTTCCAAACACCTTGTTTTCTCACACTTGAGCTATCATCTCTATCCTATCTATAGGATCTTGTTTTTGTGAGGAAAATTGGTTTGTAGTTTTTGAGATCACCAAGAGTTGTAACCTTACTTTGCTTTGAGTTTGTGTTCATCCCTCTTGTGTAGAAGTGATTAAGGAAGAGTTTTGGGTTTGTGATTATCCCTCTTGTGTAGAGGTGATTGTGGTTGCTGGTTAGCTTAGTGCCTTATCCCTCTAAGTGTAGAGGTGATCTTTGTTTGGCTTAGTGCCTTATCTCTCTTGTGTGAGGTGATGTTGTTGTGCCTTGCCTCTTGTGTAGAGGTTGTTTTGTTAGAGAGAGGAGTTGTGTACTCCTAGTTTGTATTTGCCAAATCCTCGGTGGAGGCTCCCTGAGTGGGAGGTCCTGTGTGGACATATAGTGGAAATCTTTCTGTGTGAAGACGAGGACGTAGAGCAGTGGCTCGAACCTCGAAACATATCTTGGTGTTTGCGATTGATTCACTATCTCTTAACTCTCTCTCTTTTATATCTTGCATTACATCATATTGTTCGTATCATATATATGCTTGGTATTGATTGTGTGCCTCACTAGTGTTGAACCAAGAGAGCTTCATATAACACCTCAACTCTTATTTAGAGGAACTTAGAGGAGATAGTCCAGAGCCCGTCATCGTGAATTCGGCTACACTCTTTGGTTACACTTGGTGTGTTGCAATTAATTTTTAATTCCGCATCATTTGTTATTAGATTAGCCATACACCTATTTACCCCCCTCTAGGCGTATTTTCATATATATATATATATATATATATATATATATATATAGAGAGAGAGAGAGACTTGTGTCCTTTCAAAAGGATTTAAGCGTGAATCCTTTCAACTCAAATACAACTCTCCGACATTCGAATACAAGATCCACTCCATTGAAGTTGATCTATATTTTTTCAAGTATCTATAAACTTAAAATCAAGTGTTTTAAATACTTTTTGCTCATCCATCAAGCTGCGCAAAATGGACGACCAAAAGTAGTGAATTGGTTAGATCTATGTCTAATGGACGACCGAAAGTAGTGAGTTGGTTAGATCTATGTCTTTAGACATACAAATTCTCGATCGGGTCATTTGATTATGATCTAAACATTTAAAAACCCCTACAAACTATTTTTGCTAGGTTTCAAATGTTCTACACCATTAAACTAACCAACTCAGTATTTAGGCTGTCCTTTTCCCCCCACTTGATGCATGGGCAAAAAGTATTTAAAACACTTGATTTTTGGTTTATAGATCTTGAAATATTCTAGATCAATTTCAACGAAGTGGATCTTATATTCGAATATCGGATGTTGGTATATGAGTGAGAAGGATTCGGCCATAAATCCTTTTGGAATGACAGAAGTCTCTCTCTCTCTCTCTCTCTATATATATTATATATATATATATATATATATATATATATATATATATATATATATATATATATATATAGACACACACACACACACATAAATAGTGGATGACCACCATACGTCTTCACATTATTTCTTGTTAATGCATGTTATGAATACATGAGTTAGTGGGTGACTTAGTCACCTTCTCCCTTGTAAATGCATATTGTGAATGCATGAGATAGTGGGTGGCCTATCCATCGTCCTCCTTATAACCTATACTCTACATGCCTATAAATAGAGGCTACAAAGAAAAATGAAACACACAAGTTTTAGAACAATTTTTCTTGGCTTTTTTCTCTCATTTCTCTTAGTTTCATAATACTGTTGGGATTTGTGTCGAATAAATAGTCCCACATCGGCTAGACATGGGGATAATCTTCGGTATATAAGAATTTGGGCTACTCCACCTAGAAGGTTAGTTTTTTGGATGGTGCCCCGAGTCCTTACAAATGGTATCAGAGTCATGCCCCAAACTTAGTCGTATGTGTGGGTGATATTCGATCCCCCAGGGCGCAAAAGGCACAGTAAAGTCCCTGTAAAGATAGTTGAGCTCTTGAGATTAATAGCAGAGTTCTGAGATTGATAGCAGAGTCCTGCTTCATGTAAGACGTGCCCGCAAACATGGTGAAGAGAAGTAATGAGCTGCAAGTTGTGCTTCACGTAAGGCGTGGGCTGGTTGTGCTTCACGTAAGGCATGTGCTGAAACACAGTAAAGAGAATCTCGTAGAGCATATGTCTTCCAGGTGTGAAGATAAGCTTACAGGGAGGAGACTCTTTGTTCGAGAGGGGGATTGTTCGGATTTAGGTCGAACAAATTGTCCCACATCGGTTTAAACATGGGGATGCTCTTGAGTATATAATGATTTGGGCTACTCCACCTAGAAAGCTAGCCTTTTGGGATGGTGCCCCGAGTCCTTACAAATGGAAAGAGTCTCCTTGTAAGAATGCTCCAAGCAATAAAGGATCAAGGTAGAATCAAGCTGAGGTGCTTGCGTGGTTGTGGGTTTCAATCTTGGGACACTTATTGTTCCCCTAATTTCTTAGTTTATTTGATTTAATTGTCTTACTAATATTTGAATGTGCAGACATGACTTGAAGTTTATAGTGCTCTAATCGTACTTGTTTTTAGCATGTAAGGTCTATATCATGATTTCAAATAACATTTGTTACCAATATATGTCTAACATTTTCTTTTATGAAAGATTAATTTTTCTTTATTCATATATGAACCTGAAGTTCACACTTAAAGATTTGAACTTGAAGTTCACACTTAGAGATTTAAACCTGAAATTTTAAAATATTATAGAGCTCGAAGTTTTAAATTAAGACATAATTCTAGAGTCTGAAGCCCTAAATTAATAGCACTCAAGCCTGTAGTTTCGAGTATATATCTTTCTATTTGATTTCTAATTTGAACATCTTAGAATTAATTGTGAAGTCAAATTATCCACTACTTTTAATGATCTAATATGCTCCTGCAGCAGCAATACCATGAAACATTTAACAAATATTCTAGGTATATTTCATGCCTTCTGGTTGTTGGACAAAATAATGAGCTTTTGATGAAAAATCATCAATCTCATCAACCGGTTCAAAACCATTTCCTGAAGTGAATGTGAATGCCTTATTTTCTGAAATGAATACAAATACATCATTCGTTGAAGTGAATGCAAGCAATTTTGATTTTGCTCATGATCATGGTCAAGACCAATTTAACTCTAAAAATTAAGATGGCCATAATCGTGGTTAAAGAGCCACACCCTATCACCAGAAGTGGAACAATAATGGGAAAAATCAAGAAAAAAAAGTGTTACAAGTTAGTGCTGAAAAGAAAAATGATGAAGCCTGCTATAGGTGTGACTTAAAAGGTCATTGGTCCCGTACCTGTCATACTGCAAGGCACCTTGTCGACTTATATTAAGCATTCATTAAGGCAAAAGGGAAAAAGATAAGAAATAAACTTCAATGATTTTGATGATGTTTTTGGTGATCAACAAATGAATCAATAGATGTCTGTCATATTTAAAGGTAATTAGTAACATGCTCAATGATTTCTTGGATATGATAGTTTTACACGTTTTTAAAAAAAAACTCCATGTTATCATATTTATGTGAATTTTCATGATTTTCATGTGATTTTCTCTTATTTAATTTATGATTATTTTATGATGCATAATTATTATATTGACATATGATAATTTTGATGATGAAGTTATAGACTTTTTTCTGTATATTGATAGTTAGTTATACTTTGAATTTTTTTTTATATTCTTATGAATCTATTTTATGTATATTCATATATAGCCAAAATTTAAAAGAAGAAGTAATAAATTGAGTCCACATGCCCTATCCTTCTTAAATTAGATTGTACAAACCACTTGAGTTATGTTTTGCTGCATTCATATATTAATTTGTAACTATCTAATTTTGATACATTTATATGCTTATATACACCTAATTCATTCATAATTTTTTTTTTATAAATACTTCACATGAATGAGTTCAAGTTAATATTTTCAATATTAAGCATATGTCGCTATTAATGATTCATATATATGTATGGATACTAGTTATATCATTTGTGCACACTTGATATATAAGCATATGTAGAAATATGTGATATGTAACACATTTAAGTATGATGAAATATGTGTGATTTTTTTCACTTTTAATGAGTATTTGTGATATATTTATAGTATGAATGCACTAGTATCTCTCGTTTACCTCTATTAGTTTTAGCCATACAAGTATTCTATATATGTATATGCTATAATTGGTTTTATCCTTTTATGCATATGTGTGAAAAAATGACTTTGTGCATATTATGCATATCTGTGCATGCTTTATTGCGCTATATTAAATATCTTATAAACTTGTATTTGATGAGATCATTTATTTATTCAGTCTTGTACATGCATGTGTAAAATTTGAGTTATATTGTTGTATTAATGATACACATATACATATTTGAGGTATTCTCCATATGATACGTGCATTTGTACTTAATTTGATATTCTTGATATGATTGTGCACTATATACCAATTCGTATATGCAAGAAGAAGCATGGAGAATTTCAATATATTGAGCAATTCTAAGATATATGATGGAGATATCTGTTTGATTGATAGTGCAACGATGCATGCTATTTTTCGGGATAAGAAATATCTCTTGAATATAAATTTAGCTAAAGCTAATGTTAATACAATTTCAGATAGTGCAAATTTAATTGAAAACTCTGGAAGAGCAAATATAACACTACCTGAAGGAACTAATATTATATCAAATATGCATTGTATTATAACGGATCCAGAATAAATCTGCTCAGTTTTAAGGGTATACACCTTAACTGACTTTATATTGAAACTATGAATAATGGGGAGATGTAATATCTCTGTATCATTTCTATTGCCTCATGGCAGAAGCATGTAGTAAAAAAATTCTCAGCTTTCTCATATGATTATATTTTATAAAAATAAAGGCAATAAAATTAAATATCATGATGAACCCAAAGTTCAATGATCAAAAACTATTTATGCATTAACATGACCGACTTGGTTACTCGAGGTCAACAATGGTGTGTCGAATAATTAAAATTTCGCATGATCATTCATTAAAGAACCAGAAGATTTTTTATATAATGATTGTGTTTATGTTGGCTTACTCACAATTGAAATTTATATTGGGGTGATATGTTTAAGGCATGCTTTGCATATTGCAATTTTGATGAGATAATTTTCCTGCTGTTAGGAAAAATAAGTAGCGCTTCCTGAAGAACAACGTTAAATTACATGAAATGCATCATCACTGTCTCATCTTGACTAATGTACAAATTAAAGTGAACTCGAAGTTCAAATAATTATTCATTTGCAAAGAATTGCAAACTAGTTATCCGATATATTTACTAACACAAAGAAGATATCAAATCTCATATACCGGCATAAAATACTCCAGCTCAGATTGATATCCCTGAAAGATAACTTGATAATACTTCAAAAGCACGTTTGAAGCGTGGTAATCATGTTAGTTCAAAAGATAAAAATCCCCGAAAGAAAAGAACACGAAAAAGATAAATTTTCAAAAGGTAACATTTAAGAGAAAATAACTGATCAGTTAATAATAGTCCCTGAAGAGGTACATATATGAAAAAGCGCACACATTTGAAGAGATCTCTTTCAAGTATAAGAGGAAAGCGGGGATAGAAAGAAAATTATTGTTGATAATGCCTTTCTATATGCGATCACTTTAATATTGTAATATATAATGAGGATTCTGAACCAAAAATAATTGGCGCAAAAGATATGGTTCTCCAGAAGAGAATGCTATAAGAATTGAATAAGAAAATGGTACTCTGTAGGAGTCTACAAAATAAAAGAAGGCAATAAAAATTGGTACTACAGAAGAGTACATATAACAAAAGCATACAATTAAATTAATGAATAAAGAACAAGAAGTCTCTGAAAAGACACAAGTACCTGAAAATAAGGAGATATCAATAAAATTGTATCAACTGGAGATATATGAAATAAAATAATAATATTATTGGTGACATATTTGCCTTCACAGTAGCACTGGAAATCACCAGAAATGATAAGGATTCTGAACTACAAACTATCGAATAATATCGATGTAGACATGATTGGCCAAAATAGAAAGAAGTAATACAGACAGAATTAGACTTTTTAGCAAAAATATAAAGTATTTGGACCTGTAATCCAAACGCCTGAGAAATATAAAGCCTGCAAGGTAAAGTGGATATTTATTCAAAAATAAATGAAAATAATGAGATCGTAAGATACAAAACTCGACTTGTAGCACAAGGTTTCCTGTAGAGACATGGGATTGATTATGAAAAAACATACTTTCTATAATGGATGCTACATCTTCGCTATTTGATCATTTTTATAGTCTTATACGAACTAAGCATGCGTCTTATGGATGTAGTTACGGTATATTTATATGAGCCATTGGATAATGACACACACACACATATGAAGATCCCTGAAAGATTCAATTCTTGAATAATAGTTGATGTAGGCTATGCCTACGATGACATCGCTATTTCATGGAGATCTGTAAAATAAAATATAGTTACCACTTTATCCACTCACTGTGAAATTCTTGCAATCCAAGAAGCAAGCCGTGAATGCATATGGTTAAGATTTATGATCCAACATATTCGAGAATCATGTGGATTGTCCTCAACAAAAGATACTCCAACAATATTGTTTGAAGATAATGTTACTTGTATTACACAAATTACAGGAGGTTACATTAAAGGAGACAGGATCAAACACATATCACCGAAATTCTTCTACATACATCAGCTCCATAAGAGAGGCAATATCGATATTCAGCAAATACAGTCAAATCACAATCTGGCAAATTTATTCACAAAAGCATTGCCGACATCGACATTCAAGAAGCTGGTACATAAAATTGGAATATATCGCCTCAGAGATTTACATGCTGAAAGTAGAGTTTATCTCATCAGGGGGAGCGTGCCATCAGTAGGTCTACACCTGTACTTTTTTCTTTGTCCAAGTTTTATCCCACTGGATTGTTTTGGTAAAATTTTAACGAGGCAGTGTCACACACTCATTAGTTGCATATGTACTCTTTTTTCGTTAGTCCAGCTTTTGTCCCACTGGGTTTACTGGCGAGGGTTTTTAACGAGACATATTCACGAATGGTGGACATCTAAGGGTCTGTCTGGTTGTTGTAACTGGCCGTAAGTCGTAACTGGTAATTGGTAAAGTCTTTTACAGTTGTAAATGAGTTACATGTATGTAAGTTTTACGGTGTTTGATTGGTAATATAAAATTGTAAAGTGGGAAAGTGTATTGTATTTTACGGTGTTTGATTGTCGTAATGTATAAGTCGTAAGTGAAAAAGTTGACCACAAAATTAACTATTTGGTGATTTTAAAATTTTTAATACTGCAAATAAATATTAAAAATGCTAAATATTAAAAAAATTTAATATTAATATAAAAAAATAATACAAATTTGTATGACCAAAAAATTAACTGTAACTCGGCTGAGTGAGTGTTAGTTGAGTTACGTAAGTTTTTTGCGAATTACGGTCCAAACAAACGCTGTAGTTGTAATTGAGTTGTAAGTCATTTACGAATTACAGACTTTTATGTTTTTTACGGCGAAACAAACAGCTCTTAAGGGGGAGTGTTGTAAATACATAAAATAGTAGATGAGCATAATACCTCTTCACATTCTTCCTTGTTAATGCATGCTATGAATGCATGAGTTAGTGAGTGACCTATTTACCTTTTCTTTTCTAAATGCATATTGTGAATGCATGAGATAGTGGGTGGCCTCTCCATCTTTCTCCTAGTAACCTATACTCTACATGCCTATAAATAGAGGCTACAAAGAATAATAAAACACAAGTTTGAGAATAATTTTTCTTGATTTTTTCTTCTCATTCCTTTAAAATTTTCTTAGTTTCATAATAATATAGATTTTGTATTGTATTGTATACCACTTGAAGAAGAGGAACAGCAACCTAAAATTAGAGTAGGAACTTTAAGCATCTTAAAAACTGGTGGACCTCTTGGCTATTATGGTGGGGGTTGATGAGCTTGGGTTCATCCAAGAAGACAAAACCCCATGATGAGTGAAATCAAATGCCATCGTTCCTTGTCAGTTCCACTGAGAACAATAAACTTCTATACACTAGTTCGCGGGTGGTGGGGCGGGGTGGGGCGAGAGAGAGAGAGATTGGCTTAAAGGTTTTTTTCGAGAAAAGCCCTTAAAAATAATTAATTATAAACATCGACTTCTCCCCAAATTAATTTCAGAAACCGACATCTGACACGTCATGTCGGCCGTGTGGCGGTTCCCCGCTACGCTTGCGGGTGGCCAGGTCATTTTTGAGTTCGTCCGGGATTGTTGACCGTTTTTCAAACATATATTTTTTCCCTCTGTATTTGTTCGTCCGTGAATGCCAACCTTGAACAAACAAAATTTCAAAAAAAAAAAAAAAAATCTTTCGTTCGGGGTTGCCAACCCGAACGAACGACTTTGGACAAATAAATTACGAAGGCACGTTTGTCGGGGGTTGCCAACTCTGAATGAACAAATATAGAGGATAAAAGATATACGTTCGTCCGGGGTTGGCAACTCGGATGAACCCAAAACTGATCTGACCGCTCGCGGGCGCCATGCTGGCGGGACAAACTGCCTTACCGTTGACGTGACGTATTAGAGGTCAGTTTTCGAAATTAATTTGAGAAGAGGACTATATTAGGGATTAATTATTTTTGAGGTTTTTTTGAAAAAAAAACCCTTGATTTAATTAATAATTAAAAAGCAAGCATCAGACAAACCACCACGGCATCCTTCAACCTCTCTCTTCCTTCTCTCTTTTGTTGGAACAAAAAAAAAAAAAAGTCTTTTGGCTTGATATATGCCAAATGTTTGCATCATCTATTGGTTCACATTTGGGATCCCATGTATTCTTTTTCTCTTTGGCCCATAGAATCGAAGTTTAATGGGAGGCCCAATCCCCATGAACGTATCAGATTCCAATTAGCAACCCAAGAGGATTCACTGAAATAGGACATCACATGCCCACAAAGCTTCTCCTTGCAAAGCTCTAACGATGCAAAGTTTTGAGTGAGTCCAAACAAGCCTTTCTTTGAGATCTGTGGATTGGCTTGGGGCTGAGCTTTATGTACTAAGCCACAGTGGTACTTTTGGTAAATCTGTTGCTTTCGCGCCTGCTGATTCCTCCCTCTCTTTCGCAGTGGACACGTTCGAGTCCACCACATCTCCCCTTGGGAATACGTCAAGAATCATAATTGTTTCTTCCTATTTGAACAAGGCAGTACCTTCATTTTGAACTTGAGATCTTTAATAACCTAACCCAATCTTTTTAACCGCAAATTAGGTCTAAATAACGACCTTAGCTTTTTTTATTCAGAAAATCTCCGCAGTTGATTGGGTTTGCAAGAGCACTATCAAAATTAACTTTAATCCATCCACGAGTGAGAGACGCCAAATCACAAGGATGGGTAGTTTTGTGGGAGTGATGGCCACTCAAAACTTCACAAGTATTCGCACGGTTGGTACAAAGCAAGCCACCACACTTTTAGAGTAAACTTTGGTCTTAATCCATTGTGTTTGCACTCCAATATGTTTAGAATGTTCCCCAAGCGTTGCATTTTGACATATGCGTAAGTGAGTGTCTTCAAAGTTTAGAATATCCTATAACTTGAAACTAAATGTTTGAAAGTTGGTTCTTAGTTTGTGTAGACAATAACTTTCTAATTACATAAAACCTTTTAACGTTTTTGAATAAACTTAGATTTCACTGCTCTTGTAAATATGTAACTAATAGTCTCCAAAATTTCAAAAGCGCAGACAGCTCGAGTTGGGAGAGTCGTCAAATGAAGACCTAACGGTCGTGTGTTCCATCGGTAATCGTAGATAAATTTTTTTGACATTTAACAAAAATACTCCTCTGTATTTACTATTTGCAGTTTTTACATTTACAACCGTCCTTTACATAAAAGATTACGCCCGGACATTATATACCCCATGTACCCGGATTGATTTTGCATTTGACAAACATACCCTCTATGCACACTAATTTTGCATGATTTTCATTTACAATCCTCTTTTACATATGCGATTACAACCCCGGCATGCACATTTTTTCGGGTGTAAACCTTACATATGACTTTTGCGCGCGCACGCATACATATATATATAGAGAGACTTGTGTCCTTTCAAAAGGATTCGAAGCGGAATCCTTCTCACTCAAATTCAACACTCCGACATTCGAATATAAGATCCACTCTGTTGAAGATGATCTATATTATTTCAAGTATCTATAAACCAAAATTCAAGTGTTTGAAATACTTTTTTTCCCACCCATAAAGTAGGAGAAAAACGGGCGGCCTAAATAGTGAGTTGATTAGTTTAACGGTGTAGATCATTTGAAACCTAATAAAAACTAGATTGTAGGGGTTTTTAAATGTTTAGATATAATGAAATGGCCGGATCGAGAATTTGTATATCATAAGACAAAGATCTAACCAACTCACTACTTTAGGCCGTCTATTTTGCGCCGCTTTGATGGATGGGCAAAAAGTATTCAAAACATTTTATTTTTGGTTTATAAATACTAGAAATAATATAAATCAACTTCACGAAGAGGATCTTATATTCGAATGTTGGATGTTGGTATTTGAGTGGGAAGGATTCGACCTCAAATCCTTTTGGAAGGATGCAAGTCCTTCTCTCGTAGACTTGTGTCCTTCTAAAAGAATTTGAGGCCGAATCCTTCCCACTCAAATGCCAACATCCGACATTCGAATACAAGATCCACTCCGTTGAAGTTGATCTATATTATTTCAAGCATCGATAAACCAAAATCGAGTGTTTTGAATACTTTTTGCCATGCATCAAGCAGGGGAAGAACGGTCAACATAAATAGTGAGTTGGTTAGTTTAACATGTAGACCATTTGAAACCTAAAAAAAAATTGGTTTGCAGGGTTTTTTAAATATTTAGATCATGATCAAATAGTCGGATCCCAAATTTGTATGTCTAACGACATAGATCTAACCAACTCACTACTTTCAGCCGTCCATTTTGCGTCGCTTGATGGATGGGCAAAAAGTATTAAAAATACTTAATTTTTGGTATATAGATACTTGAAATAATCTAGATCAGCTTCAATGGAGTGGATCTTGTACTCGAATGTCGGAGGGTTGAATTTGAGTGGGAAGGATTCGGGATCAAATCTTTTTGGAAGGACGCAAGTCTATCTCTCTCTCTATCTCTTTCTTTTTCTCTCTCTATCACTCTCTCTCTTTATATATATATATATATATATATATATATATATATATATATATATATATATATATATATATATATATATATATATATATATATATATATATATGATAAAGCTCTTCATGAAGAAGCAGTTATACAACCTTCGGATGAAAGAAGGTAGCCTATTCTATAATATCTCAATGCTTTCAATAGAATTTTAAGCGACTTGGTGGCTCTAGAGGTTAAACTAGAAGAAAAAGACAAAGCTCTTTTTTTACTCTCTTCTCTTCCATAAAGTTATGACCACTTGGCGACCATCATTATGTATGATAAGGAGACCTTAGAGTTAGAAGATGTCAGGCAAATGCTCCAGAATAATAAGCTGATGACGAAGACATATTTTACGGAGGAGGCCTCAGGATTGGTTGTCAAGGGGCAGAAGGTAAGATCAAAGAGTAGGGGACCCAAAGGGATCCAGAGCTTTTAGCGGATTTTCTTACTACTTTTACAAAAAATCAGGGCACATTAAGAAAAATTGTATGAAATATAAGAAGATGCTGACGAGAAAAAACGACAAGGACTTTGATGGGGCTAGTACCAGTGAAAATGTTGGCCCAAGAGGTTACACTCTCAAATTGTTTTGTGTTTTGATGATGACAAACCAAATTAGAGCTATTTGGGGCCTGTTTGGTTCGTTGCAAAACGTCGCAAGTCGTAAGTTGTAAAATGAGAATGGAAAAAGTGAACTGTAGCAGTGAAAATATATTGTGTTTTACGGTGTTTGGTTGATAAAGTGATGTGTAAATGGAAAATTATATTGTGTTTTACGGTGTTTGGTTGGTAAAGTGAAAGTGTAAATGGTAAAGTATTTTGTGTTTTACGGTGTTTTGTTGGTAATGTAAAAGTGAAAGTGGAAAAGTTGACCACAAAATTAACTGTAGCAGTGATTTAAATATTATAAATACTATTAAATTAAATCTAATATTGTAAATTAAATTGTATTAATAAATTGAGATAAAAAATTAATAATCTTAATATTTTATTTATAATAATAATATTAATAAAATATTAGTATAAATAGTAAAATATTACTAAAATATTAATTAAATAAATGATATAAAATTTTAAGAAAATCTAAAGAACATTAATAAAATTTTAAGAATACTAATAAAATATAAATATTAAAAAATGTTAAAAGAAATAAAATATAGTAATAATATTAAAAATACTTGAAAATTATTATAGTATAAATTTATTATAATATTATTGTAATATTATAGAAATATAAAAATAACAAAATAAAATATAATTATAATTTTATAATAAATTATCATTAAAGTATTATTATACTGAATTATTATTACAATATTAACATAATAAAATATTAATATAATAATAATAATTATTATGATATTAATAAAGGAATTTTTATATTAAAAATTAAATAACTAAATATATAGTAATTTTATATTAAAGTATAATATTGTTATATTAATAAAATATTTACTCTAAATAAAATAATAAAAAATGGAATAAGTATTAATAAAATAATAAAATATTAAATAAAATATTAAATAAAATAGTAAATTAAAATAGTAAAATATTAAATATTAAAACAATATTAAAAACAATAAAAAATTAAAGATTAAAAATATAAAATAATTAAATACTTAAATAAGAAATTGAACACTATTTAAAATATTAAATTTAAAAATATTAAATTATATATGATTATCAAGTAACTGTTTTGAATTGGTGTACTACAAGTGAGAGTTACATGACCACAAAATTAACTGTAGCAACTGCAAGTGAGAAATATGAGTGTAAAAGTGAGAATTAAATGACCACAAATTTAACTGTAGCAACTGCAAGTGAGAAAATATGAGTGTAAAAGTGAGAATTAAATGACCACAAATTTAACTGTAGCAACTGTAAAGTGGAAAAAGTTTTTACATTTTGCAAATGGAAACAAACAAGTGAAAAGTGTAAAGTTGCAAAACTTTTTACATTTTGCAAAGTTTTGCAACCAACCAAACAGCCCCTTGGTACTAATAAGTTTGTTAAGATAAGTTTCAGGTTTGTACCGTGTTTAGAGACCATTCGCTTAGCTATTGCAAGAACTTCTAAGTTCCACAAAGCAAGGAAGGCAAATTGCACATCAAGAAAGGATCATAGAAGAGAAGGCACTAGCAAGGCATTGGATGGCTCAAAGACTTGAAGATAGCTCAAGAAGTCTTCATGTAATTTGTTTTTCAGTTTATAGTATGTTAAAGAATAGTGGATAGGTTTGAAGCTCTATCACACACGTTTTTGCGCACATGCTCATTCCAAAATAATTTCTTATAAATTATACAAAAATATTTTGCATACAAGTTTTTGCCTACAAATACATCTTTATGTTTTATTCTATTCCCTGTTCAAAAGTATTTTTGTTAAAATCAAAATCCTCTTTATTTTCTTTTCCAAAAATGATTTTTGACCTGATCCGGTCGACCGGGACAGTCGACCGAGTCTGTGTCAGTCTGGTCCGGTCGACCGGACCAGTCGACCGCAGTTCTGGCAGAGGCACGTATCAGTGTGCATGTCTGCCAGTCGACCGGGGCGGTCGACCGAGATATTGTTTTTGCTCACAGGTTTTCTCAGTCGACCGGGTCGGTCGACCGCTGGCCTATAACGGTCAAATTTTTGATCTACCGGTCGACCGGCCCAGTCGACCGATGTATCCGTTGAACAGTAACGGGCAGATTTTAAGTGAGCTGTTTATTTTTGTCTTTTGTGTTTAAAAAGTCATTTAAGGATATATTTTGATCTAATTACCTCCTAAACATCAGTAATTATGTTTTATCCCTAAACCCTACCCCTCTCCTATAAATAGGGGTGTTTGGGGAGAGATTTGTTACAACAATTTTTGCTAGAAAATTCAAAAGTTTAAGGCTTTCAAAAGAGACTTGTTTCTTGGTTTTTGTGCTGAATTTCTCACTGATTTTCTGAAGGGTTTTCAAATACTCTCTGATTTAATTTTCTTTCTTCACTTACAACAAGAGCTTCATTCCTACTCAATATTCTCTAAGGACCTTTGTAAGGGAAGAGATATTTGAAAGAGAGAGTTTGTGGTCTTTTGACTACCAAGGAAATTACTTGTTCTTAAGATTGTAGGAGTTGGGTACTCCATTGTATTTGAGATCTTTGTGATAGTGGAAGTGGTCGGAATCCTTCTGGGGAAGGCGGGGAGTAGAGCTGGGTGCTCGAACCTCGATAACATATCCTTGTGTTTGCGATTGGTTTACATTCTTGCAATTCTTACTCTACTTTGCTTGCACTTATTACTTGCTCATCATATTCATTGTCATACTTACTTGCTTGCATTCATCTTGTGATTCTTGATTGTAATTGTTGTAGCTTTAATTTTTTATTTGCCCTTTGATTAGCATTGTCACCTATTCACCCCCCTCTAGGTGACTTTTCAATTGGTATCAGAGCTTGAACTCTAGGTTTGGCTTAACATCCATAGAGAGATCCTTAAAACTTGCTAATCAACATTTCATTTCATTCATTCATCACTAGTAAACATGGCCGACAACATTAAATCCCCACCTAAATTTGATGGCCTCAATTTCCAAATTTGGAAGGTTAGGATGACTATATTTTTGCAATCTTTGGGTAGCTTAGTAGCCAAGTCCTTGACCAAACCCTATGAAGCACCCGATGGTGATGAGAGCACTTGGACCGACCTTGACTTTAAATTATATGAGGCTAACTCCAAGGCCCAAAACTCCCTATTGACCGCCTTGAATGAGGATGACCTTACACGGGTAATTCATTGCCAATCCGCCTATGAGATTTGGCAACACTTATTGGTCACACACGAGGGGACTTCACAAGTCAGGAGAGCTAAGATAGATCTCTTGAGGTCCCAATATGAGTCATTTAAAATGCTTGATGATGAGTCTATTGATAGTATGGCTACAAGGTTTACTAAAATCACTAATGGTCTTTCTTCCTTAGGTGATGACATCTCCAACGATCAAAAGGTGCGGAAAGTAATTCGGGCTCTTCCTTCATCATGGGAGATCAAGGCTACCACCTTGAAGAAATTGAACGACAAGGACGAGATGGACCTCATTAGTCTCATTGGGAACCTAAAGACCCATGAGATGGAGAAGAAGGCAAGAGAAGAGGCCACTACTTCAAAGAAGAAATCCATAACTTTCAAGACTTCATCCACCAATGATAACGATGAAGATGACGAAGAAGAAGATGAGGAGCTAACTCTACTTGTGCGGAATGTCAAGAGGTTGTACCGAAAGAACAAGTTCAACTTCCGGAGAAAATTCGAAGGCAAAGAGGAGCGGAAGATCATATGCTACAATTGCCGCAAACCCGGACATATCATGGCGGATTGTCCGGAGTTCAAGAAGAAAATGACTTCCTCCTTCAAGCCAAAGAAACCGGAGGAAAAGAAAGCTTACAAAGCCACGTGGGATTCGGAAAGCGAGTCCGAAGAGGAGGTGGATCAAGCTAATATGTGTTTCGTGGCAAACACACCAAGGTAACCCCTCAATCCCTGATGATGAAGATGATGATGTAAGTAAGGAAGTTCTAGTGCATGCTTTTGTAGAACTTTCTGAAACTTATGATAACAAGAAACTTGAATGCATAAAATTACAAAAAGAAGTTGCTTTTCTTAAGAATCAACTTGCCATTGTTTCTAAAGAAAAAGATGATATTTCTTCTAATTTCATTTCCATGCAAAAAGAATTTTGTGCCTACAAGAGTACTTGTAAGGCAAAATCTCCTATTATTGATGAAAAAGAAATTTCCTCTTTTAAATCCAAAATGAATGATTTTGAAAAAGTTTTAAATGATTGTGCTTTCAATACTAAGAAACTTGAGAACATGTTTTCTAAAAAGCACACTTCACATGCTAAAATATCACAAGATAAAAATTCTCATGCTAGCACCTCTCATGCTCATGCTCACAATGCTCATGCTCACAAATCACACACCCATTATGCTTTTAAATATGGTAGAGTATATAGATGCACATATTGTGGTAAAAATGGACATTTAGCTAAGTTTTGCTATGATCAACTAAATAGAACAAATAATCTTGTTTGGGTTCATGACACTAACCCTAGAGGACCTAAGAAAATGTGGGTACCAAAATCAAGTCTTAAATTGTTTGATGTAGGTACACACCAAAGCTCCAAGACGTAGGGAGCGGTGGTACCTTGATAGTGGTTGTTCAAGACACATGACATGGGACATCAACAACTTCACAACCCTATCAAGGTACATGGAAGGTGGCACCGTCACCTTCGGGGATGACTCCAAAGGAACTATCATCGGTATAGGTAACATTCAAATTGGTGCATCTCCTATTATTGAGAATGTTGTTTTAGTAGATGGTTTAAAACATAATTTGCTTAGCATTAGTCAACTTTGTGATCGTGGACTTAAAGTTGTTTTTGATGATACTTCTTGTAAGATTTTTGATGTTAAATCCGATGTTTGTATTCTCACCGGTTTTCGTAATAATAATGTTTATATTATTGACATGCTTGATTTAGATTGTTCTACTAAATGCTTAAATGCTTTTGATGAAAATTCTTGGCTTTGGCATAGAAGATTAGGACATGCATCTTTTGACCATATCTCTAGGATTAATTCAAAGGAATTGGTGAAGGGTATACCTTACTTGAATTTTGAGAAATACCGCATTTGTAGTGCGTGCCAACTTGGGAAACAAACCAAGTCTTCCTTTAAACCAATCAAGGATATCATGTCAACTAGGCCTTTAGAATTAATTCATATGGATCTTTTTGGACCAACTAAAACTAAGAGTTTAAATGGAAGTAGATTTGCATTTGTTTTGTTGATGATTTCTCCCGTTTTACTTGGGTTTTCTTTTTACAAAATAAAGATAAAACTTTTTCTCATTTTAAAATTTTTCGAAAAAGAGTTGAAAAAGAAAAGGGTTTTCCGATTTTGAGAATAAGGAGTGATAGAGGTGGTGAGTTTATTAACCAACTCTTCATGACTTATTGTGATGAAAGGGAATTAAGCATGAAACGTCTTGTCCTAGAACTCCACAACAAAATGGAGTTGTAGAAAGGAAAAATAGAACACTTCAAGAGATGGCTAGGACAATGATAAGTGAATATGACCTCCCTCAATATTTATGGGCCGAGGCCGTAAACACCGCATGCTATATATCGAATCGTATTTATTTATGCAAAAATTCTTCAAAAACTTCTTTTGAAATGTATCATTCTAGAAAACCAAATGTTGCATATTTTAAAGTTTTTGGATGCAAGTGTTTTGTTTTGAATACTAAGGATAATTTGGGTAAATTTGATGCTAAGGCTTATGAGGCTATCTTTGTTGGATATTCCTCTACTAGTAAAGCATATAGAGTTTTCATTAGATCTTCTCAAACCATTGAAGAATCCATGCATGTTAAGTTTGAAGAATCTAATGTGTTTGTTGAGAATGTTGTAGAGTTTGAACCATTAGGTGAAGACATGGAGAGACTATCCTTGAAGGACTCACCCGCTCAAGAAGAAAAGCTAGATCCTATTGGTGAAGTTCAAGAGGATAAGGAGGAAAGCACTCAACTGCTCCCAAAGCTTGGAGATACGCTACAAATCATCCTAAGGAGCTCATCTTGGGTGATGCATCTAAAGGAGTCACAACGCGCTCCAAACTTCATGACCTATGTGGTAACTTTGCTTTCATTTCTCATTTTGAACCCAAAGACATTCTCGAAGCCGAGACGGACCCATATTGGTTGCTTGCCATGCAAGAGGAACTCAATCAATTTGAGCGCAACCAAGTTTGGCACCTTGTTCCTAAGCCCCACGATAGACCAATAATTGGTACTAAGTGGATCTTTAGAAACAAGATGGATGAGTCCAAAAATGTCATTAGGAATAAAGCTAGGTTAGTGGCCCAAGCTTACACTCAAGTTGAGGGAATTGACTTTGAGGAGACCTTTGCACCCGTAGCACGGCTTGAAGCCATACGGATGACACTAGCTTTTGCATGTTTAAAAATTTTAAACTTTTCAAATGGATGTAAAAAGTGCATTTTTAAATGGTTTTATTAATGAAGAAGTTTATGTTTCTCAACCTCCCGGTTTGTTGATCATGTTCATCCCGATTTTGTTTTTAAACTTGATAAAGCTTTGTATGGATTGAAACAAGCTCCAAGAGCTTGGTATGAAAGGCTTTCTAGTTTTCTCATTTCAAATGATTTTATTAAAGGCAAAGTAGACACAACTCTTTTTACTAAGCATGTTGATAATGATATTTTAATTGTGCAAATTTATGTTGATGATATAATTTTTGGATCTACTAATGAGCTTTTATGCAAGGATTTTGAGAAAGTCATGCAACTTGAATTTGAAATGTCTTCAATGGGTGAGCTAAATTTCTTCCTTGGACTCCAAATCAAGCAATTGCAAGACGGAACCTTCATTAACCAAGCCAAGTACGCAAAGGAGCTAGTAAAGAAGTTTGGGCTTGAAGGATCAAGGCTTGCAACACTCCAATGGCAACTACAACCAAGCTTGATAAGGACGAACAAGGTAAAAATGTTGATATTAAATTATATAGAAGCATGATAGGAAGTCTTTTATATTTGACGGCAAGTAGGCCGGATATCATGTTTAGTGTGTGTCTTTGTGCTAGATTTCAATCGTGTCCTAAAGAGTCTCATCTTATTGCGGTAAAACGCATTATTCGTTATATTAAGGGCACTATTGGAATGGGTCTTTGGTATCCGAAAACTAGAGATTTTTCAATGACTAGCTATTCGGATGCCGACTATGCGGGTTGTAGAGTAGATAGAAAGAGTACTAGTGGGACATGTCAATTTCTTGGTAATTGTCTTGTTTCATGGTCCTCTAGGAAACAAAATTCCGTAGCTCTCTCAACCGCCGAGGCGGAGTATGTTGCCGCGGGGGCTTGTTGTGCACAAGTCCTCTGGATGAAACATACTCTCCTTGATTTTGATTTGCACTTTGATCATATAAAAATATTTTGTGATAATACTAGTACTATACACATGACCAAAAATGCAAATCAACATAGTAAGACCAAGCACATTGAGATTAGATATCACTTTCTTAGAGATCATTTTGAGAAAGGTGATATAGATATTGATTATGTTTCCACGGATTTACAACTAGCCGATATTTTCACTAAACCTCTTGATTTTGCTAGATTTTCGTTTATTTGTGGAGAACTTAATGTTTGTATTATTGAATAGACATGTTTTTCATAACCCTTTTTGATGTATGACAAAAAGGGGGAGAAGAAGTTTACATGACAAAAATAAGTTCATTTGGTCTTGGTTCCATATGAATTTATATGCTTTAATTTTAAAGATTTGTTTTATGAGTTTTATGTTTATGTATGTATGAGTTTTTGAATTCATGTATTTTGAGAATTCTTGTGTTTTAGTTGTTTTGGTATTTTTGGTATCAAGAGCAATTTTTGTGTTTTATATTAGTTTCAATAATTGGTGCATCATTTCAATTATTGGTATCTAGAGCATATTCTTGTGTTTTATGTATAGCATAATTTGAGGGGGAGTTTTCTCCTCCCTATATTTTTGTTAATAGCCTATTTGTTTTGTCATCATCAAAAAGGGGGAGATTGTTGGCCCAAGAGGTTACACTCTCAAATTGTTTTGTGTTTTGATGATGACAAACCAAATTAGAGCTATTTGGTACTAATAAGTTTGTTAAGATAAGTTTCAGGTTTGTACCGTGTTTAGAGACCATTCGCTTAGCTATTGCAAGAACTTCTAAGTTCCACAAAGCAAGGAAGGCAAATTGCACATCAAGGAAGGATCATAGAAGAGAAGGCACTAGCAAGGCATTGGATGGCTCAAAGACTTGAAGATAGCTCAAGAAGTCTTCATGTAATTTGTTTTTCAGTTTATAGTATGTTAAAGAATAGTGGATAGGTTTGAAGCTCTATCACACACGTTTTTACGCACATGCTCATTCCAAAATAATTTCTTATAAATTATACAAAAATATTTTGCATACAAGTTTTTGCCTACAAATACATCTTTATGTTTAATTCTATTCCCTGTTCAAAAGTATTTTTGTTAAAATCAAAATCCTCTTTATTTTCTTTTCCAAAAATGATTTTTGACCTGATCCGGTCGACCGGGACAGTCGACCGAGTCTGTGTCAGTCTGGTCCGGTCGACCGGACCAGTCGACCGCAGTTCTGGCAGAGGCACGTATCAGTGTGCATGTCTGCCAGTCGACCGGGGCGGTCGACCGAGATATTGTTTTTGCTCACAGGTTTTCTCAGTCGACCGGGTCGGTCGACCGCTGGCCTATAACGGTCAAATTTTTGATCTACCGGTCGACCGGCCCAGTCGACCGATGTATCCGTTGAACAGTAACGGGCAGATTTTAAGTGAGCTGTTTATTTTGTCTTTTGTGTTTAAAAAGTCATTTAAGGATATATTTTGATCTAATTACCTCCTAAACATCAGTAATTATGTTTTATCCCTAAACCCTAGCCCTCTCCTATAAATAGGGGTGTTTGGGGAGAGATTTGTTACAACAATTTTTGCTAGAAAATTCAAAAGTTTAAGGCTTTCAAAAGAGACTTGTTTCTTGGTTTTTGTGCTGAATTTCTCACTGATTTTCTGAAGGGTTTTCAAATACTCTCTGATTTAATTTTCTTTCTTCACTTACAACAAGAGCTTCATTCCTACTCAATATTCTCTAAGGACCTTTGTAAGGGAAGAGATATTTGAAAGAGAGAGTTTGTGGTCTTTTGACTACCAAGGAAATTACTTGTTCTTAAGATTGTAGGAGTTGGGTACTCCATTGTATTTGAGATCTTTGTGATAGTGGAAGTGGTCGGAATCCTTCTGGGGAAGGCGGGGAGTAGAGCTGGGTGCTCGAACCTCGATAACATATCCTTGTGTTTGCGATTGGTTTACATTCTTGCAATTCTTACTCTACTTTGCTTGCACTTATACTTGCTCATCATATTCATTGTCATACTTACTTGCTTGCATTCATCTTGTGATTCTTGATTGTAATTGTTGTAGCTTTAATTTTTATTTGCCCTTTGATTAGCATTGTCACCTATTCACCCCTCCTCTAGGTGACTTTTCAGAAAAGTCATATAAAGTCGGGGTTATCAAAAGAGCAGATGAGGATACATGTGATGTCTTGACGGGTGAGTGAGGAAAAGATAAATACTCAGGCGCTTGGTTACTTGACTCGGAGTGCACATACCACATGTGACCAATAAAGAGAGGGTTTAGTACTTACAAGCCTTATGATGGAGACTCTGTCCTAATGAGTAATGATGTCGTGTGCAAGACAGTTAGCATCGGCAACATTCGTATGAGGTCTCACGAACATTTGACATATTCCGAATTTGAAGAAGAATCTTCTCTCATTGGGAGCTTTGGAAGCTCGAGAGTGCAAGTTTTTAGATGTGGATGGAGGAATCAAAGTAACCAAAGGCTCAATGATGATTCTCAAAGGAGAATGGACAACAAACTTATACAAATTGACAGAAAGCATTATTGTTGGTGATGCTTCAATAACAACGGAGAAGGAGGATGCTATAAGACTTTGGCTCATGCATCTTGAACGCATGAGCGAGCGATATCTTCAAACCTTACACAAAAAGTGTGCTCTACCAAGTATTGCATATTGCAAACTCAATTTTTGTAAATTTTGCATTATGAGTAGGCAAATAAAGTAGCTTTCTCCACATCATAGCACAAGACAAAGGGCTTACTAGATCTCATACACAGGATGCGTTGGGGCCTTCGCCAATAGCATCTATTGGGGGTGCTAGGCACTATATTATATTCATAGGTGATTTCTCTAGAAAAGTTTGGGTATACTTCTTGAGGCAAAATCAGAAGTATTAGAAATTCAAGGAGTGAAAAATTATACTTGACGATCAGATGAGGCGAAATGTGAAAGTCTTGAGATCCGACAATAGAAGCAAGTATATCTCTAAAGAATTCAAAGATTACTTAGTAAGAAAGGGCATCGAACACCAGCTAAATATTTCAGGACGACCAGAACAGAACAAAGTAGCAGAGCGTATGAATCGAATACTTACAGATCGTGCCTGCAGTATCAGATTATAGGCAGACATGTCAGAAGAATTTTGGGTAGAGGCGGTGAATCATGCGAGTTATCTGGTAAATAGATCACCATCAATAGCTGTTGATCTTCAAATCCCAGAAGAGATATGGCGAGGAGAGTTTATGGATCATTCAACCTTACGGATTTTCGGTTGCTCGGCGTATAATTTGGTTGATGTCGTAAAGGAACAAATATGAGTTCAAGTCTAAGAAGTGTATCTTCATCGGGTTCAATAAAATCAAGGGTTTCAAAATTTGGGATCCCGAAACAGGGAGCGCCTTTACCAGTAGAGATGTGGTCTTTGATGAAGAATTAACGTTGCAAGAAAAGTCAAAGACGGAGGATAAAGCACAAGGTGGTGTTGAATCCTACCCCTACATGTTCATCACATGTTTACATATCCATTGATTTTGATGATAACAAATTTGTGTTTATATTGTAAATATATACTTGTGTATGTGTTGTGTTAGTATATATTTTATACCCATATATGTCTTGCAGCATAAATGGAAGATATTTTGATGGAGACATAGCTCATACATGGCAATCAAGGAGTACAAGTTTAAAAGGTTTTTTTTTTATATTTTTTGTGATTTTTCTATATTTTTTAGAAATGTGTTAAATGCCTTGAACACAAAAGTTTCACTTCCCCTAGTCGACTTCTCCCTATTCCTAGTCGACTAAGTTTAGACTGGTATTTTGACTCTTATAATTCGTACATATACTAATCGATTAACCCACACCTAGTCGATTTATAGAGTTTTACAGAGAACAAACAATTCAAAATTTTGTCAGTCTAGCCCTTGTAGTCGCTTATAGGTGATTGATACATTGACCTAGTCAACAAGTATCTATCCTAGTCGACGATAACCAATTCAACAATGACATAAATTCAATTTCTTTTTCAGCATAGTCGACTACCCCATTACATTAGTCAACTAATATAGGCAAATTTTGATACCTAGTCGACTAAATCCTGCTTCTAGTTGACTATACAGTCAATTTCTGAGTGTTAAATAGTTGTGTAAGTTTTTAATTTTATGGTATTTTTTCACTCTTTTTGAAATAAATTCAAATCAAATAACCACCCAACTGCTTGAATTCTCCATTTATAAATAGGAGTTGATTTCTTTGGTTTTTTACACAACTTTCCTATATAAAATTCTGTCAAAATTCTGACTAAAATTCTATTTTTCAAAAACTCTCTACTTGATTCTTTCTTCACCCAATTATTTCCTAGTGAAGAAATTCTGAGAGTTCCACTATAAAACCCTTGTATATTCACTTTCACATAAAAATCAAGACTTCTAGGACAATTTGTACTTATTTCAAAGAAAGTCTTCTCGGTATAGAGAAGAGGTGTATAGATGTAACACCCCAATCTTGCGAGTACGGAGACGTTATTGTGACTTATATATGCAGGCCGGAATACCCTCACATATATACACTAAGAATCAGTACAAGTAGGAATCAGAGTACAAAAGTACGTGGTCAATTATATATTTCAACATATGAGTACAATTACAAAGTTATCACAGGATGTGACACAATATTACAAGAATATTACATTATTAATAGGCACAAAAGCGAGAATACAAAGAGATATACAAGTATGAACAGTACAAGAGAAGCCCATAAGTTACAAAAAGGAAACTCGAGAGCCGAGTAGGGGGGCTGAAAGAAAAGGACCCTGGACGGTCAACCGCTGATCCACTATGCCACTGTTGCATCATTCTGATCAACAATAAGGTCCACCACGGTCCAATGCTCTAGAATCTGAACATGCAGGACCAGGGGAGTCAGAAATCGACCCAACGAGTGGTAAGATGAGTGCCAAGTGACATGCAGGGACAAGTACACAGGTACCGATAAATCTAAATCGAAAGCATGTATTGAAAACAGTGTCGTCACAGGCACACATGTGCACGCAATGAGATATCAAGTAAAGTAAATATGGCAAAATCAGTTATACAAGTCCAAATTATCAATCCGTGAGATTAGTATGTCGAAGGAATAATCTAAATATGGAAACTCTCATCTATATGCCTTTACCTCGTGTAACTCAACGAATTATTAATTGACATCTTATTATTATTATGTCTCTCATCTGACCCGTATGTCTCGGTATGTGTCTAGATCTTCACACATACATCCACATATGAGCTAGACGAGATGTTATTAGAAACTGAGGAGGAAACCGATGAATTATGTTTACAATGGGTCTCGTTCATACCCAGGATCACAACCAAGAGTTGTTCTAGGGTCGTGAAGCATTATAGTAAGGGCAAAGGGTCTTACTATATGCCCTGGGAAGGAGTATAATAGTTTCATAACATCCTATGCCATTATAAACGTAAGCATAATTGAAGTCCATCAGTTTTCTCTTATCCAGTGTAAGTTGTCTTTTTATAGATTATTAATTAATTATCAGATTATATGAATGTGCATGAGCATGTCAGGAGTATCATGAGTACATGTGTACTGAAATTTATATGTCAGGATATCGGGTTTTACATTCCCATAAAGTGATAATTGTGAGTCAAGTATTTCATATCAGATGTCAGGTGATAGCACACAGAAGTCAGGTGATAATAGACAGGTGTCTGATGTTAAGTGGTGACATGCCAAGTGATCACATCACAAGTGTTAACATATCAACTAAAAGCATGACAAGCGATTACACAACAGATATCAACAATCAAATAACACAGTATCAGAAACGGTACCGATACAGAAAATTGGTATGAACACTAGAAAACAGTACAGTTTTTGAAAAATAGTATAAGTAAAGATTTCAAACTCTTCATAACTATCAATGAAAGAGTTAATCGAATTTCGAGTTGGCAAGCAAGTAAGCAACCAAGTGAACATCCAAGTGAACCTAAACAAGGTAGAACGAAGCTAATATAAATACTAGATACTATCACGCTCGCGTGGTTACCACTCGCAGCACAGTTAAACGCACATGGTGAAGCATGCGTATAAACGCTATGCTACCGCTCAAGGTTAAGCCGTACTCACAGAGTAACTATGCTCTAACGGAGTTAGCAATAAAGTGTTGAATGCTAGGTCCACCTACTAGGCGTGACATATAGAAAGTCCAGAGGATTTTAATAAACCTCAGAGAGGTTAAACCCAGAGGCTGAAGTATAGAACCACAAAGCGGTTAAGCCCGGAGGCTGAATAAGTGCCTGCAAGAGATGTTAGTACCAAACAATACACATGCATACACACACACACATACATATATATATATATATATATATATATATATATATATATATATATATATATATATATATATATATATATATATACACACACACGCACACACACACATACACACACACATATGAACAAGTGTCGAACTACACTATTACAAACATTCATCGCATCGATACAGATACATGTCCATATAATACATGTACACACCCAGACTGATACAAATACACCACACCGGTACAAATACACATATTCGAAAGTACAATATTAAATCCCAAAAAATACAATAAACGTCCGTCGAAGCGAGGTACCCAGAAAAGCGAGAACACTCTCCTAAAATCTTTAAAATATGTCGTAAATCTCGGAATCTCCACATACCAAGACGAATACGTGAAATTATATATATTATATATATATGTGTGTGTGTGTGTGTGTGTGTATATATATATGTATATGTATATGTATATATATATATATATATATATATATATATATATGTATGTATATATGTATATATGTATATATGTATATATATATATATATATGTATGTATATATATATATACACACACATACACACACACATATATATAGAGAGAGAGAATTAGAGAAAGGAGAGTTAGAAGGGAGACACGGAGAAAGTGAATAAGACGCGAGTGTGAGGGGAAGTTGGATGCGAAGAATCTTGGACGCGGAGGTGGTGGTGAACGTGGGGGTGATAGCTTGGACGCGATGGTGGCGTGATGGACACAGAGGTAGGAGAGAAGTGCTGTAAATGCAGTAAGGAGAAAGATATATAGTAGCAGAGAGAGATAATAACATAGAGAGAGAGAAAGAGAGAGAGAGTTGGGAAGAAAAGAGGGGGCTCAGGACTAGCTTAAGGTCACTAGCCAGAAGGGCACGCCAGGGGCACCAGCAGCACTGTCATGACCAAAGGGGAGAGAGGGATGCGGGAGAAAGAGAGAGCAGAAAGAGAGTGAGAGAGTGGGACATAGAGAGATAGGGTGAGCGAAAGAGAGAGAGAGAGAGGGGAAGGAGAGAGGGGGCCTAGGAGCCAGCCATGAGCTGTAGGTCAGATGGGGGTACGCCGGGGGCGTCGGGTTGGTAGAGGAGGAGGAATAGGAGGAGGGAGGAAGGAGGTAGTTGGAGGGTGTAATTGTAGTTGTTGGAGGTGAAAATGAGGGAGGTTGGAATGGTGGTTTCGGAGGCCGCATAGGAGTTAGATAGGAAGAGTTCACTGTTGGCCCAAAGGCCTTCCACCCTAGTTTTGATGATGATTAACTTATATAGTTATAGTTTACTAATAATCTTGTGATATTTAGTTTCAGATATTTAACCAAGATATTAGTAGGTGATTTGCTTTAACAAAGGTGTTTTGGAGCTTTCATATGGTGATTCAAGAGCCGGAGCGTCAAGTTCAAATCTAGCACTCATTTGGAGTCTAGCTCGGTGGATCACGTTTGGATCGAGTCAACTTGGAGACGGCGCTCTACAAGAAGACCTCAGTTTGTTTTTAGAATAGTTAGTTTAGATCCATTGTTAAAGATTAGATAGCGTGATATGCTCAAGTTCACAACACACACACGTTTCATGTTTTGGTTTTTCAGTTTTTTTGTTTAACGGATCTTGGTTTTCATGAATAGATAGAATCAAAACAAGTTTACATGGTTTAATGTATATTAGATTTGTTCTATATACATCTATACTTCAACTATTTAAACAAACTTAGTTTGATAGTCTATTTCATGAGTTTGGAGTTTTGGTATTTTAACAAACTTATTTTCGGATTTAATGTCAAAAACATTGATATATATCCTTATATGTATATTGGATTATATCCATATAATATATGCCTCAAAGTTGTTTCAATATCATGTTTTTTGTATTTGCAAGTGTTTTGGAGAAAATAGTTTTCCATTTCAAAAATTTAAGTTTTGGAAATACGGATTTTGGTTTTCGGCAAATTTTCCAAGTCACAAAAATGGTTCAAATAGTTTGAAATATGTGTTGAATTTTTCACACATGTTTGTATTTCAAAGATAATATAAGAACTTATTTTTGTGGATTTTTAGAGATTTATGGGATTTAATTAGACAATAAAAATCCAAGTTTTAAGTTCTGAATATTGCCCTGCCAGGCTCTGGCGGTCGACCGGACCAAGAGTCGGTCGACCGGGCCGGTCGACCGACGTGCACAAGGACATGCACGCAGGCCAGATTGCATGGCCGGTCGACCGAGCGGTCGACCGACTGAAGTTAACCCACTCTCGGGTTGGCCTAGTCGACCGGGCGATCGACCGGCCAGAGAGCCGTTGCTCTCTGGTTCTGGGCGGGGTCGACCGGGCGGTCGACCGGCAGGCTCAAAGGTCATAAATTTGACCGTTGGTCGGTCGACCGGCTGATCGACCGGAAGGTCATTTTTGACCTTTCTGCCAGCCAACGGGCATAATTTTGTGGGGGTTATAAATACCCCACATTTGAGTTATTTCTTAACAAGTTTTTAGAGAGAAAAATTTCTGATCTTCTTAAGTATTTTAACACTAGTTTTCAAAAGAGTTTTTGGGTTTAAAAGATCATTCTTTATTTGTTTTCAAGAGTTAGAAAAATCAAAGAAAAATATAGATTTGGGATATTTTCTTTGTTCTTCATTTCTATCAAATACTAAGTTGTTTTCTCAAGTATTTTTCTTTGTGATTTGATTTTCAACACTTTGTTTTCTCACACTTGAGCTTATCATTCTATCTTATCTATAAAATCTTTGTTTTTGTGAGAAAGATTAGTTTGTGGTTGTGGAAACCACCAAGTTGTAAACCCTCCTTATTTGTGATATCCCTCTTGTGTAGAGGTTGATTGTTGAAGTGGTGACTTTGTGCCCTATCCCTCTAGTGAGAGATTGATTGGTTGTTTGGCTTTGTGCCTATCCCTCATTTGTGAGGTTGATTTGTATTGGCTTTGTGCCTAGCCTTTAAGTGTAGAGGTTGTGTTTGTAAAGAGAGGAGTTGTGTACTCCATGTTATTGTATTGCCCCAAATCCTCAGTGGAGGTTCCCTGTGTGGGAGTCCTGTGTGGACAAGTTAGCGGAAATCCTTCTGTGTGAAGGCGGGGACGTAGAGCTGTGTGCTCGAACCTCGAAACATATTCTTGTGTTTGCGTTTGATCGATTAACTCTAACTCTCTCTCTCTCTCTTTTAAATTATGCCTTGCAATGATTCATATTGTCATATCATACTTATATGCTTGGTTGTGATTGTTTGTGTGCCTCAATTGTGTTTAACCACGAGAGCTTCATATAATACCTCAACTCTTATTCAGGGAATCAAGAGGAGTTAGTTCAGAGCCATTCACCGGGAATTCGGCTACACTCGTTGGTTACATTAAGTGTGTTACAATTAAGTTTTAAATTTCGCATTATTATTCATAGATTAGCCGTACACCTATTCACCCCCCTCTAGGTGTACTTTCATTCACCAGTGGGGAGGGTTGGCAAAGGTGGTGGTGAATGTGGTGGTGAAGATGATGAAGAAGGTGGAGGTGATGGTGGTGTAAAGGTGATGAAGGTGGTGGTGTAAATGCGATGGTGAAGGTGGAGTGTTGTAGCTTGGTGGAGAGAGAGAAGAAGAAGAGGAGAAGGCGACAACCAGAGTTAGTCGATGGCTGGTGGTCAGCTGAAGAGGTGGGGAGCCCAGTGGTGGTGGCTGTTGTTGTAAAGGAGAAGAGAGAGGAGTTTATGAGGTTGAGAGAGAGAGAGAGAGAGAGAGAGAGAGAGAGAGAGAGAGAGATGAAATAGGACACACACACGCAGACATGAGTGTGAGTGTGGAGAATAATGTAACCCGTGTCTCAAATATGAGACCCGCGTCTGGGCTCAATGAGATCCGCGTCGGCATGAAACTGAGGTCCGCGTCTGGGGGAGGTTGGCGTTTGCATAGGAGAGAGAATGAGTGGAGCTAGATATTTTGGGGAAAATTTGTGTGGAAGAGAACAATTGAGAAGAAGAAAAAGAAATGAAAAAGAAAAGAAGAGAAAGAAAATGAGTGGAGGAGAAAAATTGGAAAAGAAAGAAAAAGAAGGAAAAATATCTTGGTGAAAACCTCGGATCAGGGAAAACACCGAAAACACCGATATGCCGGAAAAATAAAGTAACCCGGAAGGATCTCAAAAAAATTCTAAAAAATAGAGAATATTATTTTAAAGTACATGGTGAAATCGAATTCAAGAAATTCAATGTCATTTTCAAGTTAAAAATTCTAAAATCAACCAGCAATACCGGTCAACACGAAATCCGGTCGATTTTTGATAAATTCAGAAAAATCTCCAAAAATGCGTTAAGATAGAAAATATGATCCTAAAGATTAATATGAAAGCAATTTTCAAAAATCCAACTGCATTTGTAAATTAAAAAATCTGAGAATCGATCGGCGGTACGAATCGATACTGATTTTGAAGATTTTGCAGAATAATTATGAAAAATTTTAGAAAATCATGAAAAATCTAAAATATTAGAAAGCAGTGTTTGAAACTAAAAATGATCAAATTTGACTATCAAAAAGGTTAAATCGAGCAGTACACTGGGATCGAGTCCCCGATTCAGACTAGGGTTGACTCTGAGTCTGAAAATCCAGATCTGATACCAACTAATAATATAAGTAATCATAAAATAAAATATCCAGGGGATAAATAATAAAAATATGATCAAAAAATTAGAATACATAATTAGGTACGTATTCTGAGAATGGGATAGTATTACAACAGATTTGACGAAGGAGTTTGTCAAGTGGTGTAATGTTGTGGTTTTGAGGGTTTCAAAATCAGGTTAGTGAAAATCTCAAGTGAGTTACTTGGGGACTGGATGTAGGTCAAGAGGGCCGAATTAAGATAAAATCTCTTGTGTTTGCATTTGTATTTTTGAGTTTTATTCTATGTATATTTACTTTCTTGCAAGTTACTAACACTTCTTGTGCAGAATTTTTTTAAAAATACTATTCACCCCCTCTAGTGTTTGTGTTGCCTAGTTTTAGATCCTATGTTTGGTATCAGAGCACAGAACAAAGATGGCAACAGACTTTCCTTCATTCCAATTCAAGAAAGGGCATTCCACACAACGACCACCACTGTTCGATGAATTAAACTAAAACTATTGAAAGTGTAGAATGAAGATCTACCTACATTCAATCAACTATAAACTTTAGAATATTGTGGAACTGGTATATGAGAAGTCACATACAAACTACGACCAATGGTCCGAGGATCAAAAGAAATCAGTCAACCTTGATGCAAAAGCGATGAACACACTCTTTTATGTCTTGAACAAAGAAGAATTCAATCGTGTGTCAACAGCCACATCAACGCATCAAATATGACAATACTGCAGGTAACACACGAAGGCACAAATAAAGTAAAAGAATCTAAAATTTTTATTCTTATCCACATGTTCAAACTATTCAAGAAGAAAGAGAATGAAACCATTGTGAAAATGATTACAAGGTTCACTGACATCATAAACTCTTTGGTATCCCTTGGAAACGAGCACACACAAGTGAAAAAAGTTAGAAAAGTTTTTCGTACACTTATGTCTGAATGGGAAAAGAAGACCACTGCCATAAAAGAAGTCAACGATTTATCAACGCTAACATTGGAGAACCTCATTGAAAACTTGATGGCATATGAAGTCCAAATTAAAGACAGAAAGAAAGATGAACAACAATATCAATCAAAGAAGAAAGTCCTCGCCTTCTATGCATCTTCGGACATGAAAGTTTCAGATGAAGAAGAAGAGGAAATAGCCATAATTTCAAGAAAATTTAAAAAGTTCTTGAAACAAGGTAAGTTTAAAAAGAATAAGTATACTAATAATAATCCTCTTTATTTTAAATATAATAAATCAGGACATATGAAAAAAGATTGCCCATTGCTCAAATCCAAAGGCAACTTCAAAAGTTTCAATAAATTCAAGAAGAAGAAGAAAGCCTTTCAAGCAACATGGGATGATAGTGATACGTCTTCCTCTGATAAAGAAGAGATCACAGAATTGGCAAATATATGCTTTATGGCTCAAGAGGATAAGGTAATGAAATTTGTAGATAATAATGAATTGCTTAATGATTTTAATGAATTTTTTTCTTGAATTTGAAAATGTCAATGCTAAACACAAATATTTAAAAAATAAAAATGAGATTTAATGGAAGAAAATAATAAAAACAAATAATTAAAAAGGGAAAAATGAGTTTTGACACAAGAAATATTTTTCTTAAAAATGAAACAACTTCTTTGAATTCTCGAATTTCTATTTTAGACAAAGATATTTCAAGTTTTAAGAATAAATATGAAGAAATTTTGAAAAATGTGACAAAATTCAATAAAGGAAAGGAGAATTTAAATAATTTATTATCTTCTAAAAAGATTTCTAATAATCGTTTTGGTCTCAGGTTTTCTAAAGATAACTCAAAAGAATTCACATGTTTATAAGAATTTCTTATAATATTTTTGTTAAGAAGAATTACAATATTTCTTCAAATAGACCAAAGTATAAATATATCTGGTGTAACACCCCGCTCCCGGAATACGTACTTAATTGCGTATTCAGATTTTTCGATCGTATTTTTTGATTTACTTCTTGTATTTGTTTTGTATTATGAATTATTTATATGAACGTTTTGTCTTGGATTTGGATTCGTGGACTCGGAGTCAGTCCTAGTCTGAACCGAGGGCCCGATCCTAGAGTATTGCTCGATTTGGAAATTCCGGTATTCCGATTTGACCGATTTCAGTTTTAAACATCATTTTCCAATATTCTAGATTTTCTATGATTTTTTGGAATTTTTCTCATTAAGTTGGGAATCTTCAAAACCGGTGTCGATCAGTGCCGCTGATCGATTCCCGGATTTTTAATTTATAAACGGATTGGAATTACTAGAAGGGCCTTTCGACATTATTTCTTAAAATCACATTTCCTATCTAAATACCTTTTTCTAAGAATTTTATGAATTTATGAAAATTCCACCGGTTCGGTATCGACCGGTATCGCCGGAAGATTCCAGGATTTTTATTTTGAAAACTACATTATATTTTTCCAATCCGATTTCACCAAACATCTTAGAATAATATTTTCTATTTTTGAGGATTTTTCGGTAGGATTCTGGAATAGTCGATTTTCGCGACCATATTATAATATTATTATTTTCTTCCAATCTTGTCTTTTCTTCTCTTTCCTTTCTCTTCTCCCAACAACCCAGCAGCCCACTCCCCTCCACGTGGGCCACATCCCATCACCATCACTCCCTCTCTCATCAATCACTTCCCCCATCATTACTTCTTTTCTTTTTCTATTTCTTTTCCTTTTCTTTCTTTTTCTCTTCTTCACTTCTCTTCACTTCTTCTCCTCCTCTCCTTTGGTGACCACCGCACCCAGCAGCCACCTCCGGCCACCACCTCCGGCGAGGATGGGCCCCATCTCCGGTGACCGAATCTCCTCACCACCATCACCAACAACATCCACCAAACCCACCTTCTCCCTCTTCATCATCCTCTTCCAATCAACCACCTCCACCACTATCTTCTCCACCCAACCACCACTCCTACAACACCCAACTCCTCCTCCTCCTCCCATCTCTTCCAATTCCTCCACCACCTTCCCAAAACTCCACCAAGATCACCAAATCCACCATCACCACAACCCAACTCCCCTTTTCCCCTCTTTCTTTTGGGGTGGCCGGAGCCACCCCTGGTCTTGGGCGCCGCCGGCGAAGGCCGGCGGCCGCGGGCAGCCAGGGGCCCACCTGGGCCCCTGTGCTTGGCCGGAGAGGGGGGCAAACCCCCTCTCTTTTTCTCTCTGTTGAGGGGGGGGCAACAGCCCCCCTCTTTCCTTGCTGGAGGGGGCAACAGCCCCCTCCTGTGCACTGTTGAGGGGGCAGCCGCCCCCTCCTCTTCTGCCGGTGGCCGGCGCCGCCACCTGGCCGGCGGCCAGGCCGGGCGCCCCCAAGGGGGGGCGCTGTGCATGGATCCTGAGGGGGGCAGCAGCCCCCTTCTCTTGTTTACTCTCCATGGGTCCCTCTCTCTCTCACTCTCTCTCCTGGGTCTCTCTCTCCCTTGGACTCTCTCTCTCTCTCTCTCTCTCTTCCTGGTCCTCTTCTTGTTCGTCTTCTCCTTTTGGACATGACTCTTTCAGAGCCGGCCACTCCTTTGGATTGGGGCCGTGCTCTTCTTCGTCGGCAAGACTCAAGGGCCGGCCCCTCCTTTTGGATTGGGGCCGCGTTCTTCTCCGTTGGCAAGACTTAGGGCCGGTACCCTCCTTTTGGATTGGGGCCGCGTTCTTCTCCGTTGGCAAGACTTAGGGCCGGTACCCTCCTTTTGGATTGGGGCCGAACTTCCCTTCGTCGGGCGCAGCAAGGAATCTTGTCGGCGAGTGATTTTCCTCGCCAAGACTTTCCTAACGCGGATCTCACCCCGCGTCTAGGCAATCCCTTAACGCGCTCCGCGCGTTTCTGTATTGACGCGACGCAGAACCCACGTCCGCGTCCGCGTTTCCCTCGCGTCCGCACTTGAACGCGGACCTCGCGTTTGAGGCATCTATGCGACGCGATTCCTGCGTCTGTGATTCCCGCGTCTGCTATTCCCGCGACACGACTCCCGCGTCTGCGACCCTCGCGTCTCATTGTCAAACCCGCGTCTCCCTGTGTCTCTTTCTCTCCCAAATATTTATATTATATTATATTATTGGCGCGTGCGCAAGTTCCATGGATTCCAGACTCTTCGGCTTTCCGGTGATTTAGGCGAGTGTCCTCGCTCTCGCCTCCATTTGGGTTTTCCCGCTTCGTCGGGTCGACATGTATTTTACTTCATGTTTCCATGTATTATGTATTGGGCTGAGTCCCTGAATTTGTGTATGGCCAAGTGCCAATATCTGGACATGTATTGCTCTGTGACGAATGCTTGTATCATGGTAGTTTATTTATTGTTCATGTGGTACTAACTTTGCAGGTCTCTCAGTCTTCAACCTCCGGTCACTCACTATCTCGAAAGAGAGGTGATTGGGACCGTCAGGTTTCCCAGTCAGCCTTCGGTCACTCACTATCTCGAAAGGGAAGTGATTGGGATCGGCAGGTCTCCCAGCTCCGCTTGGTTGTGCTCAGCTACTATTCTGCCACATATCATTACTTCGTACCTGTCCTTTACATGCTACTGTTTAACACATGTATATCACCTGGCAACTGATGTGTTATCATCTAACACCTGACATGCTACTACTTGACAAGACCCCTTATTATGACATGACTTGCCACCAGAATAATATCAATCTCTTGACATGACTTGTCACCTGCCAATATCATCCTCCTGTCATGCTATCACTTGACACCCAGCATGATATACTTGACCTTGTGATTATCATGTTTACGGGAATCCTGCCTTGTTATCCTGAATGGAACTAAGTGCCACACGGAACAAAGTGCCACACCATACACGGTGGGGCCACCTCTTGAATCTGTGGGGGCCACCTCTAGAATCCATCCCCTCAGAACAAAGTGCCACACGGAACAAAGTGCCACACCACACGGTGGGGCCACCTCTTGAATCTGTGGGGGCCACCTCTTGAATCTGTAGGGCCATCTCCTGTTATGACCAGTTATTCCCGTAATCTGATAATCGTGATAAGCCATAAAAAGGACAACTTGCACGGGGAATGGGAGGAAGTGATGGATGCCGGAATGATACCTTGCTTATAGTAATGGAATAAAATACTGACGGTTCGTGTTAGTGGGATTTAAGGCCCACAGGAGATGCGTGTTAGGGGGACTTAGGGCCCTCAAGCTGGTCCCCGGGTGTACGGGAACTACTATAAGAAGTGCTATCAGTTCTCCATCTGCTTCCGGTAACAACCCTCGGCTTGCTTATATATGGATGTATGTGTGTCGGGATGTACACCAGGACACATACCTAGATATATGAGTCAGACGAGTAATAATAATAAAAGACTCCTGTTATGCCTGTTATGATTCCTGTTATGCCCGTTATGGACTCCTGTTATGATTCCTGTTATGACTCCCGTTATGTACTCCCGTTATGCCTGTTATGTGTTCCTGTTATGACCACTTTGTAACTCGGGTTGTATGTGCTTGGATTACGATGATATGAGATAAAGGTATATAGATGAGGGTTCCTTGTTTGGATTATTCCTTCGATGTACTAGTCTCATGGAGCCGTGACCTAAGCTTATACAATCTGTTTTGCTCGTAATCGGGTTTTATATCGGATTTCCTGTTTTATGATGACTATGTTATACCTGTTCATACCTGCTATACCTGTATACACACTTGTGCTCATCCTTGCTCGCCACTTGGCTTTTGTATCACCACTCGTCTAGGGAGTTTCATCTGACTCCCCTGGATCCTCATGTCCAGGTCATGGAGCTTGGAGCGTGTGGATTCTCCCTGTTGCTGATCAGAGTAGCGCAGCTGAAGCGTGGATCTCCAGCAGACCGTTCAGAGCTCTATTCTTCCAGCCCCCTTGTTCGGCTCTAGAGTTTTCCTGTTATGACTCTGAGCCTGTCTTTGTACTATTCATACTTGTATATCTTTTTGTAATCTCGCAATTGCGCATATCAGTGATGTAATATTCATGTAATATTGGATCACTTCTGGTGATAACTTTGTAACTGTACTCATGTGTTGGAATGTATAATGCACCACTTGCTTCCGTACTCTGATTCTTGCCTGTACTGATGCTTAGCGTATATACGTGAAGGTACTTCTGACTTGCGTATATACGTTGCAGTAATGTCTCCGTATCCGCCAGGATCGGGGCGTTACAGGGTGGTATCAGAGCCTAGGCTCTCACCTCCTCAGTACGTCCAGATGGCAAATTGATGGTAAAGAAATTTGCAACTGGGAATGCATGAGTCCTGGTTATACATTTCAACTACAAGTACAGAGTTATCTATTCATTCTTGATCATCTCCTTGGACTCCTAATCCCTCCTACCTTTCCCCTGTTTTGGTTTTTCGAAGCCCTTATACCAACTTAAGATATGAATAGACTAGAAAGGTAGCGGCTGG